>JAPTHA010000024.1:7999662-8050509 GCA_029814585.1 Gymnapogon annona
GGTGGACCCACCTCATATTGAACCTATGGATTATATATACACAGAGGGTGGACCCACCTCATATTGAACCTATGGATTAGGAATGGGATGTCACTTAAGTTCATATGTAAGTCAAGGCTGGTGAGTAAATACTTTTGGTAATATAGTGTACGTTAGCATTAACCCTCTGCGTGTCTTCAGGATGGGGCTTATCACGAGGATGTGGGTTACGGAGTTAGTGAGGGGCTGAGGTCCAAAGCTCTGTCTCTGGAAAAGGCAAGAAAGGAAGCCGTCACTGATGGGATGAAGAGGGCACTCAAGTACGAGACTTGTCTTATTTATATTGTCTACAGGTTGATTGGTGCAAGATTTTTGTAACGCCATGTGGTGTTTTTTTTAGATGCTTTGGCAATGCTCTTGGGAACTGCATCCTGGACAAACAGTATCTGACGGCCATTAATAAGATCCCAAAGCAGGTCATACACAGTCGACGTCATTATCATTTCCGCCCCACATGAGACGCTTGTGGATTCTGAGTCGTATCTGCTTTTCCTCCTGTGTGAAGGAGCCTCCTCCTCTGGACCCGGCCCAGACCAAGCGCTCTGACGGCGAACCCTCATTGGAGAAGGCTCGGTTCTCCAGCCTGAGTCGAGATGAAACGCTGGTTGGAGCAGTAGCTCCCGTCAGGATGCCGCTGGAGGCCAGAGTCCTGAACGGCAACCGAAACGATCCAGAAGCTCCAAGTGCTGCTGGTCCCACCCCTGATGGGAACAGTGAGGACGTCAGCTCCAGGTAAACACCTCGGAACGTAATGTCTTAACTACTACGACAGCATTTGATGATACTCTGTCATATAACAGTAATGAATGGTGTTTGTATACAAACACCATTGACACTCAATATAATTAATCTCATATTGATTGAGTATACTCTATATAATATTCAATATAATAATGATTATATTGAGTGTGAATGCTGTTTGTATATGTGGAGTCTGTACTGACACCATTCACACTCAATATAATCAATATTATATTGAATATTATTTATATAAATACACAATATACTGTATATGCAGTATATATTGAGTATGAATTATATAATTCACACTCAATCTGGAATTTCCATGAGTGGGTCAAATAAAGGTATAAGTAACTGATAGTCATGTGTATCTGCATTTAAAGACTGGTTGTAATGTACACCAGTGGTTAAGTTATGTAAGAATACATAGCTTGCATTATTCCCGTTTTATTCCTTAACAGATTCTGAATGATGTTTTAGTTTGAAAAACTACCAGATCTCTGCTGTTACAGAGGGACGTTGCCAGTAAAGTTACATACACAGCGTCATTATAGATATTTATAAAATACCTGCGTTTATGCCGGTCCTATCATTTTATTTTGTTGTACTTATCCTCCACAGCTTTTACAGCTTTTAAAGGCCGGTCCCTGAAAGTGTTTTCTCCCATTAAACCGGTCCATAACACCGAAAAGGCTGGAGACCACTGATGTCCACTCTGATTTCAACAGGCCATAATAATATTCCATCTGTCAACAGCAGGGGGAGGTTGTGCACTAGAACATGACCTCCCACCACTGTGTAGACTGACCCTTTTTTTTTTTATTTTAATTGATTTAATTTTCTTTTCTAGGAGACCCTCTGAAGAGGGGGTCGGGGCTGAAACACCCACAGACCCAAAACAGCTGAGGAAGCTCCGGCAGCAGCAGCTCCAACAGAAGTTTAGACGAGAGATGGAGGCCAAGAAACTGCAACAGAAACAAGAACCCAAATCTGAGGAGTCGCATGTGGCTGTTGGATGCACAGGTACCAGTTTAATGCACTTCAGTGCCTTTATTTTATTTATTTCTTTTAGTTTTTTACATCACACACTAAAAGCAACGTGGACTCGAGATGATGACGACGACTGTTCTCAGTTGGGTCGTACCAGTTTTGATGACGTAATGATAATTGTGTGTCTGCTTTTTTTTTGGTTGAGTTTGTACCTGTTGTTTGTCGATAAATGCATGAATGAATGAATGCGTCGATTTGCCTTAAAGGTTGGTTAAGTTTTCACTGCATTCGCTGTAAAACTGCCAGATTCAGTGACTGCTTCTTTCCCCGAGTCAACAGACTATTGAACTCAACTTTATTCTTTTGTGCAATATTTACACTGTTTACAGTACTGTTTACATTGATGTGCAATATTACATTGTTTATATTATACTCCTCATTTATATTTACCATATAGTTGTCTGTGTGTGTATATGTATATACCTACAGTAAATTGTGCTAGTTGTATATATACTGTACGTATTTATATACAATATATATATATCTCTATATGTGTGTGTATGTACTGTATGTATGTATCTATATGTGTGTGTACATATATGTATGTATATGTGTGTGTATATATGTGCATAAACGCAGATATATGATGTCACCTTTGCACTGCAGCTACTCATGGCTTTTGTATTTTTGTATTTAAGCTGTGTTTGTCAGTTGCCAAACAACGACATTTCGTTGCCAGACCCACTGTGTGTGTGTCTGTGCAATGACAACGAAGGAAGTCCAAGTCTAAAATGGGTTTCAAAACCTATGAAAACCATTAAAGTGTACGGATGTGACAGTGATTTAAGGATGAGTCATCAAGTCGACTATCTGGTGTTTTTACTTTTACAGTTAACATTTGGGAGAAGTTATGACTCTTGGATCTGATGTTTAAATTTCATTAAAAAACCACGTAAATTAGAAACGTCTTAAACCTCGCGTGCTGTCGGCGCCACCTGTCTAATCTGTCTCCAACCTGTCCAGGCCTCTGCTTCGGAGCCTTGTTCAAAGTATTATTGTTTGTAAGACTTGAGCCGTGTTTTGCTGTCGACACCCACGTCCTCACAGATAACGGCCGAGTGCCCGCGTGGAGCGACGGCGCCTCGGCTCAGCAGCAGACGCCCGCCGGCAGAGACCCAATCGTAGCAGGTACTGTGATCCACATCAGACCCGGACGCCGCGGTCAGTGTTCCGTCTCACAAACCGACTCGTCTTCTTCCTCTGCAGACGATCCCGAGTTCTGGGACTTCACCCTGGACGGGATGGAGGGGTTGGACGTCCCGGCGGGCGACGTGTCCTCCAGAGGGACCAGACCCAACACTCCCAGGAATCACCAGATGCAGACGCGCAGCAGGACCCCCCAGAGAGCCCCGGGTCCACCCCCAGACCAGGCTGCACTCAGCAGCAGAGGACCAGGACCACACCAGAACCAGAACAGGAGACCAGGTGGGACTGGACGATACAAACCCTCCTGCAACACTTCAAGTTCAGATGTTGCACATTTACACTGTCTTATTACTAGGCCAGTATTGTGTACAAACATGCTCAGTTTCTATTTTTTTGTACATGAATACTCATTATATACTCTTTGCACGGAGTACTCACTTTATTTTATCTTTACTGGTTTATTGCAGTTTCCTTCATTTCATTTCAGTTGTGTATTTCCTTCTTCTACTATAGTGTAATATATAGTCAATTTATGCCTCTGGCTGGAAGCACTGGTTCAATCATATTATTTACTATGTTTATTTATTTTATGCACCAAACCACCAAAGCAAATTCCATGTAAGTGTAAACCTACTTGGCAATAAAACCGATTCCGATTCATATACGTTATTCGTGTGAAGGGCACTTAGAAAATAATGACGTCATTGCTCTCTAGTGCTGCGTGTGACAATAAACTTGACTTACGTTCTGTTCCAGACGCCGCCAGTCCATACAGACAAGGACAGAACATGAAGAAACGCAGACTGGACACGTAGGTGTTGAAGTCTTCTGTGTAGAATTATCTCATTTATAATATTAACATATTTTGAAATGGCTGATTTTATGTTGTTCAGCAAAATGTTATCTGGATTTGTATAAAATAAAACTTCTGAAGTTATTGAGTGTATTTTATTTCACGTAGCATAAAGGATGCACACCCTGACACCAAAGTCCATGTAGAGCAGCAGCCATTACACATTAATGCAGGGGTCTCAAACTCATTTTAGTTCAGGGGCCAAATTCAGCCCAATCTGGTCTCAAGTGGTCTAGACCAGTCATATAATAACACAACATCAATAATGTCAACTCCATACTGTCCTTTAAAACAACAAATCACATTAACAACCTCAAACCTATCAAGAAAAATACTTGTAATTTTAAGATTATACCTCAGTTTGTAATTGATGCATGTACATTACAATTTACAGATCAAAGTGGAGCTACAAACACACAAAAAGTGTAGTAACAGGTGCAATATTGATGAAATTACATTTACTTCTTTCTCTCCATACATTTCAGGTTGTTTATATTTAAGTTCATTTTTTTGGGGGGCGGGGGATGATACTGAGTGTAAATGCAGGAAAATTACATGAAAATATTTACAGAGGAAAAATTGTAGCAGTGAGTTATTATGGTCATATTTTTCTCAGTCTGTATGTGCAACTTCAACTATAATTTTGGCAAATATCAATGGAACGTTTGTATTTCATAAATTCATCCAGCGGGCCGGATGGGAAACTTTTGGCAGGCCACATTTGGCTCCCAGGCCGCATGTTTGACACCCCTGGATTAGTCAGTCGGAGTAATCAAGTAATCTACTCAAATGATTCCTGAAAAAAAAATATATTTATATACAATTTCAATTTATGACACATCCCTGGTTTCTAATTGAATCTCTGGACATTGATTCAATTCACAGACCAGATTACTCAGTGAAAATAATACAGGTTGAAGTTTAAGTGCGTTATCAGATTGTAAAAATAATTAAACAACTGTTTAACAGCAAACATAAGCCTCAAATTAGTTAATATAGTAAAATAATTTCCGAGCATTGGACCGGTCTCTTTCTTTTTTTACTCATTAAAATTCAGCTGATATGGCAGTAGTTTTTACACGTCAGATGCCCTTCTTGACACAATCCTTGTATGTATTCGGACTGGCTACTCATTAAAATTCAGCTAAACTCGAAAAAAGTTTAAATGATATTTTTATTTGTTTTTTACATTTTGTACAATGTGAAAAACATACACAAAACGGACAATGAATCACAGAAAGTCAGTAAGGAAGGATCAGGAATCGGTTGAACATATTACTGCGTGTCAGTAGATTCAGAGAGTACTGTATAGGATATTTTACTGAAAGTCGTACGGTAGCGTGTGGACGTGTAGCGTGGTGTGTGTGTGTGTGTGTGTGTGTGTGTGTGAGAGCTTGTGCTGTACAGCGGCTGGTTGTCATGTACGGTTACACATCAGTGAAGCTGCATGCAGAAACCTTTATGCTGATAGTCAAGATACTGAAGTTGTGCCCGTGTTGTTGGTGAACGGCAACAAATTAACACTTTGACTCTCAGGAAGGCAAAGAAAAAAAAAAAATCAATATCAAAAACATTGAAGTCAGTAACAACCCTCTTCAAGCATGCAAATGTTTCCATTCCCCCTCGGTCCCTATAAAACTTTAAACATTGCATATTCTGCATTGCAGTAACTTATTTTTTTCTCTAGAGAAGATTATCTACGAGCAGGCGAAAGAGTCACAATGACAACATGGCACTCGGGTGAAGTGCTGGGGACGGGGGAAAACAAAACAAAACAAAACAAAACAAAAAACAGCTAGCGTGAGCTGTGACAACCTTTAAACCTTTACACAGGCCGCTCGCCGCCTAAACAAGTGCTTCTATGAAACGGTTTAATGATAAATCCACAAAAACAAGTACCAGCTAAACAGCGCGTGTATGTATGTGTGTGTGTGTGTGCGCGTGCGACAAATAAATACACAGCTGCTCAAACACGACTAACAAATGTAACTGTAGTAGAAAAAAATTTTAAAAAAAAAACAAGCGCCTCCGCATTATGTATGCAGTGTGCTCTTGGTTCTGCAGTCCGGTGATGGGTCTGATGCTTCAGGGCGCTACATGCTCTGACTCTGTGACACCTGTTGTGTTTATGTTGTGTACAGGTTTTGTATTTATTTCTTTTTTTTTTAAATTAAAGTGTTTTGTTTTTTTTCCGCAGTATGGTCATAGCTACAGGAATGAAATTGGAACTTGTCATTAGTGAGGATGCAAGGCACTAAAGTGTTCCTCGTGTTTACAGCTCAGAGTGCGCGTCGACTGGTCACCACAAAGCGTTCTCTAGTGACTGAGCAGTGTGTGAAAAGCGTTTTACCTCACGTTAACATACTGTATGTACAATGAAATAGAAAAAGGGGTGGTGGTGGGGGTGTGTGGGGGGGGGCAGGGTGGTCATAGACAGAAGAGCTTGATAAAGCACAGGATCACGCCTGCGTTGTGAATAGGAGAGCAATACCAACGACCCTGCAATTGCACTTTTTATATTCCTTAAACTACATGTTGTTTAACAACCTTTAATTATAATTACAGTGAAACAACATCAAAATCTGATGGCTGAATACAGGTCCATAAAGAACATTTTTGTTTGTTTTCTTAAATATATGCATACAAAAAACAGACCACAGGAGGAGAAACCCAGACACTTGTGATTTAAGAGGTGACGGCCAAATGTTACAAGCCAAGATGTTGGAATCCGATTTGACTTCTCTTAACACCTGTGTAAACAACTGGAGCGCGTGGAGCGGAGGAGTCTTCGGGGTGTTTAAAGCACACCCAGCCAGATACCCTCCCAATAATCCACGACTACCTTATTTTGTACGATACAATAAGCGGACGTTTGTTGAACCGCCCGGGTCTCGTGGCGAACAAGTAAATTTGTGTGCGTTTGTGTGTAATCTGGGTTTTTTTTTTTTTTTTTTTAAGATTTCATTCTTGCCTTGAAAAAACAAAACGAAAAAAACAAAGCACCCTGCAAACGACCTAACCAGATTATGATCTACAGCAGCATCACCTCTTTCCGTTTCATACTCCAAAATGGTGGTCAACACCAGGACAATGGTTATTTACGTGGCAGATCCACTGGCTTCCATGTCAGACAAGAACGATAACTCAGTATGACAATAAATCTGTGTGATACACAACTCAAATCACATGACCAGACGCTCACGGGGACATAAATAGGCTAAATATGGAATCATAACCCAGTGAAGAAATATTATGTACAAAGTTTACGTTTAAATGTGTTTTGCGAAATTAAGGCCACAGTTATAAGGGACAGACTGTCTTTCTCTTTGATATTATTGCATTTTTCTTCAATAAGTCACCACTAACACGTATCCATACTACGACCCTGTTCATTCAACACTCTTGTCTAACTTACTAAGTCTCTCTTCTCCTAACACACTATCTGCGACTCCACTGGACAGACACGACTTTTCCAACTGGGACGCCATCTCCTCCCACCTCCCACTTCCTGTTCACTCGTACTCTCCCCTGACCCTCGGACCCTTCACCTTCCATCCCAAATTGCGTCACTAGGTCAATGTTTGATGTGCTGTGAACCCATGTGTCTATTGGATCACACACACAGTCAGTCCAATTATCTTCATTCCCAGCTCAAGTCAGCACGCGGCGGAGAATCCCTCCTCCCTTCACCTTTAAAGGAATGATGACATTACGACGTCTGCTCTCAAAACACATCTTTGGCTGCTGTCAGTTCTGCCTTTTGGTCGTTCCATTACCCGATACGACTGACCGACTCGTCACAGTTCCACTCCACAGCTAATGGCAGGTAAGTATGAGACTTCTCTGCTGTGGATGCGTATTGCACTCTCCCTCCAATTGCCAGACAGTCTTCTGCCTGAGAGGACTGAACCACGCAGGTCAACCCCGTGACAGGAAAATAAAAAGTACAACTAAAAACAAAAAGCACAACACCTAGCCGGTTAAACAACACGGTGCAAAGAGAGCTAGTGGTTCTATTCAGGGATGTTCTGCTCCCTTTGCCCTGTGTGGCCTCAGCTGAGACCAGGGCTGGGACTGGGTTATGTGGGCCTTAGGTTGGATCCTCCTGGTCTGGCGGACTTCTGTGGGGACGCTGTGGTTGCCATGTGGTAGCCTTGGTGGAGGGCCGCGGCGGCCGTGGTGGGCGGTTGGTACTGCGCTAGAGGCTGTGTGGGGTTAAGCATGCTGACCTGGCATGTGCCTGTGGGTCCCGCCCACTGGGGAGCACTGTACGGTGCTGAGGCGTAACCAAACCCTGGAGCCACTGGACCCAGAGAGCCTTTACGGGGACCCAGTGGGACAGCGGGATTGGCTGAGTTCGGGAGTTGAGCTGATGTGGAACATGAAGGGGTGGACGGCGTGGAGCAGAGGTAGCCTGGAGCCGAGAATTTACGGCCCATGTTTGCTGGAGGAATAATCTGCAACGGGAAAAATAGTGGACTTTATTAGGCTCAGATGGACGACAACCATCCAAGCACCATAAAAATAAGAGACTCTAAGAGCTGGTATTTACTTGAAGTCATGTGATCTGCCTCTATGAAGACAAGAAACAAAACTTGCAAGAAATTTTCTTCTAAGTTTTTTTTATGTAAAAGAACCCCAAACTTGCAAGACAATTTAATTTTTAGGTTAAATTGATTTCACTGGTGGCAAGTGTATTATATTGAAACCCTTTGTGAAGAAATCAATCAAAATATTTAAAAACAACACACGTCAACATATAATGAATGCTTATTCGATTCACATCCGGCTTCTTCGCTTATGTAAAGGAATCAGATGTGCTTTTATTCTCATGGAATGTTCAAGACTAAGTGTTGCATCAAACCGAGTCTGTGAAAGAGTGTAAATACTGCACCTTCATAACACAAGGGCGTCTCTTAATTGTAATACTTAAGTAAAGCTCTGTGGCAAAAACAAAGCTTCCAATACACCCTGTGATCGGTATTAGCCAATAGTGTCCCGGAAGTCTGCGACTGGCCTCAAATCCTGAGCGGCACATGCTTACATAAAGGGATATGTACATTGCACACAGGACTCAATACCTACATCATGTGCTGCTGCTTGCGTTCCAGTTTTAGGACCTCTTTTGCACTGGGAAAGGCTGATGGCATCTCTGGCCCAGTTATCCACCAGTTGATGGAGGTCATCTGTGAAGGTGCCCTTGCCCTTCTGGGTGTGAGAGGCAGGGGCAGTGTGTCCAGCTGCCTGGGTCAGGGACACTGGGTGGTTCTGGCAAGGGCCCAAACCACCGGTGGAGACTGTCCCACTCGTTCCTGGGAACAGAAGGGAGATTTTTGAAGGGATCTCAGTGCGGCGGTCTGATTGGATAAGATTAAGGGGGTGTCATGGTTGTACTTACCTGTGGAGCAAGTACTGAGGATGGGCATCGATGGAGAGGATTTAAGTTGCGGTAGTGACGAGTTGCTAACTGACTGCAAAGCCTGTGCCATTTCTGAAGAATCTGTTGTTGAAGAAGGACTTTGCTTTGGAACAAACTCTGAACCCAGTAGGCTCTGACCCGGAGATTCTGAACAACACACAAAGCACACAACACTCATGTACTGAATGTGCTCAATGTACTGCAACACTTTCCATTAGCAAATTCCATTCATTTCCTGTTGATCCCATTATCCATAATCGACATTTGAATGCATACCGTTAGGTAATTATGTAAACAGATAGTGTTAAAATCCTATTAGTGACATGCATGTTATAAACTTATGTTGCCAAACAACTGACGTGACTGGACTGACACACCATGAAAGGTACCAACCGTCTGGAATCACAAATATTTTCACACCTTGTCTCCATTTTATAAACCAATATTTACTACTAATATATAATGTACAAAAAAGCATAAATCATAAACTGCTGTATACAATTCACATTTATCCAAGAAATGTGTTCCCACCATGATGTGAGGGACTGGGCTGTCCACTGCTCCGGGCAGATTTGTGGCCCTTACTCTTGAGTCGACGTCGCCCTCCGGCCATTGCCACAGCAGGGGAGCAGACCGAAAGTGGAGGTGGTTTTCCCATATGTGTGAACAGCGCCTCGATTTCCTCTTTCTGACGTGTCTGCAAGGCCTGAATCTCCAACATGTGTCTGTGGACAGCGGAACACGTGTCTTACAATGTTTTGACTGAGCTTAGACATAACATTCATAGCAATAAATAAAGATAAGGTGAGATGGGAATACAAAGCATGCGTCATACTTTTCTCTTAGACGGCTAATTTCCTTCTGCAAGGCTTCATCTTCAGTCTCAGAGTCGTCATCGTTGTCACTGCTGAAATGTGCATTTGTTTTATGAGGGTCGGAGGTTGAGGACGACGGGCCGTTCTGCATACTGGGATCTGCTGCTGGAGCCGGCGTCACTGTGGACGAACAAAAGGCGTCGTCACTTTAATGTGAGTCATTATTCATCATACAGCTACTGTATATACAGATACAAGTGTGTTTTGAAGACTATTACTGCAAGCCCCATTCCCAAAGCTCCCAACCTATTGGAAAGCACTACCATCAGGCAGTGGCTCTGTGAGTAAAACACAAATGGCTGAACAAAATGTATTGTAAATTCAGATGTTGGACCCCGCAGTGTAAAAGTTCTCTACAGGTCTTGTAGTGGAAACGTGGCTTGTGGTAAAGGAAATCTATGTTAACATCCAGGTCACTCTGTCCCAGATACAAACCTGTGACTGAAAAACGGCCCACTTTCGAGCCAGTGCTGGGTCCCGCTGTTGCATTGGTGTTTGTGGACACTTGGAAGCGCCCGATAGTGGTGGTGTGTTGACTGGCAGGACCAGCGGAGACGGATGATGCTCCATTTAAAGCGTCCGGTTCACAGACTCCTTTGACCAGAGATGATGAACGGTGGAGCGTATTCTCTGGGCTTGAGGGGGAAGATGACGAAGACGATGAAGAAGACGATGATGACGTAGAGGACGGCGTAATGGAGGAGGAGGAGACGATGGTGGAGGGATCTGGAACACTGGTGGAGGGATCTGGAACGCTGCTGGGTGCAGCATCAGTGGCAACAGACACCTGAGCAAATGCAGGGAGGGAGGGACCTTTAATCAACTTAAATCAGATTAAAGAGGTGTTTACTATTTATCATCAGAGTTCATTTCAAACACACAAATTTAAAAAATGTCCCTACTTGGAAACGTCCCAGTGTGAAACCTGCAGCTGGAGGCTGCACTTGGTTTCCTCCCTGGACAGTCTCTGGGCTCAGGGCTCTCCTCAACTGGGCGTCCAAATTGTTAAGTGGTTGCTGGGTCTGGGTGGTCACATAAACACAACATTTTCGTAAAATGAAGTTATACACACGTATATCTCCAACATTATTTTACCTGAAGCAATGAAGCTTCAGGGGTATATAAGTATACCTCACCTGATTTGGTCCAGGCAACGGTGGTACAAGGTCAGGAGGACTTGTAGCAGCTTGATCAAAACCAGTCGGTAAAGTCTATGACAGAAACGGTCAAAGAAATTCACATCATGACAGAAAAAAAAAAAAAAACATTAATTTTTTTGTCTGTCACTTACCTGTGCTCTGGGCTTTGTTGGAGGCGTCTGGGCGTGTCCGGCTGGGGTAACTCCCTGTCCTGGAGTGGTTATGGGGCCCAGAACCCCCTGCACCCCAGAAGAGAGGGGGAGGTTCGATGGAGGCACCGGGGCTAGTCCAGGCGGAGGGGAAGAAGTCCCAGTTGGAGGGGAAGAGGTCCCAGTATTCTGACTGGGATCCACTGATGCTGAGGAGCTGGTGGAGCTCTGGTCTTTAAACAGAGACCGGAGTTTTTTATCCAGAGCTTGGATGTCATCTCTGCCGGCCGCTTTGGTCTGGACCTCAGCCCCTTCGCTCTCTGCCGGCTGTGACTGGACGAGGCTCTGACTGGCCACTGAAGATGGAGGAGGTGGCTGAGTGGAAATGGGCACTGGCTGACTTTGAGAATTTGTGTGCTGTGGTGCATGAATAGATGAATTCATGGGCTGAGATGATGAGACAGTGCTATTAAAAGACTGCTGCTCTGGAGGGGGAACACTGCCAGTGTTACTGGATGAGACACCAGCGACAGAAGAAACTGACCCAGGGGGTATTTGACTGGATGCCTGTATGACTGGAGGAGAAATAGAGGATGAGGGAGGAACGCCCACAGAGGGGCCCGGTTCATGGGAAGACTGTGCAGGCAGGTTAGGGACAATGGTGGCAGGAACTTGAGTTTGAGACTGTGTTGATACAGGTGGAGGTGAAACCCTCCCAGTTGAAGGAGGTGGCGACGACGTTGCAGTAGATGACAGGGACACGGTGGGAAAAGTAGAGCCAGCGGTAGAACCTCCTGCTTCAGATGGAACAAGGACTTGATTCGAGTTTGGATTGAGTGAAGCCTCAGTGGACGTGACAGGGCCTGGTTCTTGTTCACTAGGAGGGGGATCAATGGTGTTGCTTCTCTCTACACGACCCTGCTTCATTTTACTGAAGGCCTGCTGTAGAGTTGCAGATGGTGCCGACAGAGACAGTCCCAACGGTGCTGCTATAAAAAAGAAATAATAGAGTGCATCATGATTGCTGTGTAACACTTACAGAAAGTCTAAGTATCAGCGATAACAGTTAAAATACAGTACAGGTACATTTTTAGACCATTCATAATTGGTACACCATACACAGAAGTAATGTTCAATTTTAACACTGTTCCTACCTGGGGCAGGTTCATCTCCAAAAGAATTATTCGCAGAGGGAGTGCCAAAGAACTGCTCTTTAAGACGAGACTCTGGCACTGGACTGACGATGAATCTTCGTCCTGCTGAATGCACCACTTGAGCTGTCGTGCTGGGAGAAATACCTGAGAAATGTAAGTCACAGGAGAGGTGGTGTGAGGCAGGAGATGGAAATCCTTAACTGAGTATTAAGTGCTGCAAGTGGCTGAAAATGACTAACCTGGCAACATTGGAACAGACAACTCGGGTTGTTGTGGAAGATCACTCATCTGTGGAGGATGCACAGTTAACGGTAAGTAATTCTGTACACACTCACTAGGTGAAATAAATGACTATTCATCTGGTTTGGGTGATACCTGGGGAAAGCCTTCTTTCATACTCTCTCCTTTTTTGTCTGCCATTTCTATGACTTCACGGATCTGTTCGATGAAGGATTCCCGCTCACTCTCCAGGATAAACTCACTCTGGACCTAATACAAAGCAGACCGTAGTGACACAGCTGTAGCAGCTTATATAGATAAATTAATGTGTGTAATTTACAAACAGACAAACGCAACACTTAACAGACGACGTCAAATCATTACCATGATCTGTGCTATCTCCTTTGGATTATCACCATCAAGGTCAAATCTGAATGTCACCATCTTCCTGTTGTGCGTTTCCAGCTGACACTCTGCAACGCGATCTCCCACATTAGAGATCTGTAAGAGACAAATTCAGTTTAGCACCATCTAGGACCAAAGAGCCTGACAAAGAATAGCAACCTAATTGAGTTCATAAGCGTACACTGAGGACATTCAGCTTGGCCCTCGTAGTCTTCTCATGGCGGGAGCGGCTGCGGACAGATCGTCTGTGGTGACGCCTCAGTGAGCGGCCCTCATGTTGACCTCCTGATGTGGAATTTCCATCATTCCCATCACTGAGACCCGATGCTGCATCTGACAAGCAGCTGAAAGAAATGATGGCAGAGGTGTTGGATAAGCTGTGTGGTGATAATGGAACCTGTGATGTTTAAATAGGCCTTTCCTGTTGCTGGAAAAAAAAAATACGGCGCGCTTTTCAGTTGTGCTCCAGAAATAAATATATATTTACAATCACTCTCATGTATCATTGTGGTTCGGATTGCTAAATACCAAAGAAAGAAAGCCCCAAAGCTGTATAAAATGTACTATAGCAAGAGCAAGTTTAGTGAAAAATAGTGAATACTTTTCCAGTTATGCTTGGGGAACACAACAGTGAAAATACGGTCATACTGATCACTGTAAAAATCTGCATATAGTTTGTCCACCTATTGGTGAAAAAAATCCTATTAAAGTGTTCTCACCTCTCTACAGACTGTGGTCCATGTGCTGAAGATGTTGCTGGGTGCTCACTTGGTGTTGACTGAGGAACACTCACAGGTGTCTGAAACACAGAAAACACACATAAATTAAACACACTTACAGAAAACTCGTTGGAGAGGGTATTGTTTCTTATTATAGTTAAATGATGATCAATTATTTGTTTTATTTTGTAGCAGAAATATTCCAGTGGCTTATTTTTGCAGAAAATCCAACCATTTAAAAGAGACAGCCACCAGATGGAGCCATTTCACATGTGGCAGGTGAAATGGCTTGCTCAAAGGTGATGGCATTTATTTCATTTCTGTTTGAATATGTACACATTTCTCTTTAGTGGCAACACAGATATTGGAGGTCATGATAGCTTTGGACTAGGATTCCCTTTAAGTAATTATTATTGTTTTATTCCCTACACAGTATATATCAGCAAAGAGATTTTCAGTGGATGAATGAATATTTCCCTCAAGTTGTCAAAATAAACCATGGTCATGCATTTTATCAGACATTTTGATCTGAGGGTGTGAATCTGGGTGAAGAATTGAAAAAGTTATATGAACATATATATATAAGCTCTATGAACAGATTTTATTTTGTTATATTTTGTAAAGGAAATCGTGCTAAAATAGGTATATATTTATCTCTCTATAAATATCTATATTGTGCATGTATATATACACACACACATATATATATTAAATGTGGATTCCTAAAATCATTGTTTTCTAAATATACCAGAGTAAACAGGAACAGTGTGATCCAAATACTTCACACCTGACCCACATACACCAAAGGGAAGTTTGTACTGTGCTCTGTCGAGTACCTGCAGAGCTGAGAGGCACGTGGCCTGATAGAGGAAGTAAAGTTGCTCTGCGTCGAGTGGAGGAGACAGAATAGGAGGACTTGGATCATTGGTCCAAGGCTAACAGTCATTCATGCAGGAGCAGGCAACATGCAAAAGGAAAAATTAGGTCCACAGCAAAGAGAGAAGTGTGCTCAGAAAACAGAAAATTTTTAAGAAATGAAAATAAGAAGACAGTGTGTAGCAAGCAGAATATAAGAAATCTACTACATTATAGTCAAACCCTATGTGTCACCTGTAGTGGCTGACCCCCAGTCTGTCCCTGTGGCAAACTGGAGCTCTGAAGACCAGCACTATTTTCAGTCTGCTGTTGTAGGAGGGGTGAAGACTGAG
This sequence comes from Gymnapogon annona, assembly GCA_029814585.1. Taxonomy (NCBI): domain Eukaryota; kingdom Metazoa; phylum Chordata; class Actinopteri; order Kurtiformes; family Apogonidae; genus Gymnapogon; species Gymnapogon annona. Next base: position 8,014,779 of record JAPTHA010000024.1, read on the forward strand.
ACGATGGGGGTATCATCCCTTGCTGGGTGGGAATCTATAGGAATGGACAGAAAAAAAACAAAACAAAATCAGAGAGGTAAGAGCACAAGATTACATCTCATAAAAACTACGACTGGTATTTAGGTTACTTCTGGAAAACCCAGTTCCTGTCAGCACTTACCTGTTGGATAACATAGCTGCACAGTTCAGTAGTTTGTGTATTTTAGCAGCACGTGCCGTCAAAGCATTCATGATTTATTACTCATGTATTACAAAAATAACACATTGACCTATGATGCATATTAAAGTATTTTATAGAAAACAATGCATCTGATGTATTTGTCTCTCTGTGATGAAATCCAAGTACAACTTAGCCAGAACTTCCGAAATTAAAAAAAAAAAAAAAAAAAAAACGAAACAAAGACGCAGACAAGTATAGACTTTAGGTTCACTCTGTTAAAGTAGTAACAGGAAAATGGGACATTTTATCTACCTGGGAGGGAAGCGATGGTTGGTAGTAAACGCCATACTATAAGAAACAAAACATATAACACAGGGTAAGAGGAGAAAAGTTGAGAATGAAAAGAAAAGGTAAACCAAGAAAAATCTTAAAAACAGAATAGGAAGAGTCAATTTGGGGGATTTGGAACCTCTGCTGCACTGATTGCAGCAGCCTCAAGCATAAAGGCTTAAAAGGTTAACTCATCACCATCTGAAATTCTTGATTTGACTGGAGCAGCTGTCACATTCACCGTGTGCAGTGAAACAGGGGTGTGCACAGGGTGTGTTCAGCATATGCCTGCATTACAATTATCTGTCGTGTGGATGATTTATCAGTTTTGAATCATTATCTCACTTAAATGGCACATTGTTATTGGTACTGTTAGTCACACTGTACCCTGTGTCTTTTGCTTCCCTTCTGGGAACATCATGTTAAATCATGGTGTCAGCTGTAATATTTTGCTTACTTTTGTGAATTTTGAGAAGGGGCTATACCTTTCTATCACTATCTCTGGTATCTCACGTAGTAAAGTATTTGCTTAAAGGATGGCTGGTGTTTTTCCCCACATGAAAAGACAGGTTTGAAGGCATACGAATACATGGTATACTTTGAGTAACGATGACAATTTTTCCACCAAACATCTGTAATACAAAAGAATTATACTGTATTGGTCCAAAATTGTGAGAAAATCATAACCTTGGTTGGAAATGGGAAAAACGTTCCAACATTTGTCTTATTTGAAGAAATCAGTGAAATGCCATTCAGCCCGGTGCCAAGTCACTCTTTAAAGGATATTAGGATATGCAGGATTTGGATATATAGTACAATGTGTACCTGCTGAGGAGTAACTGGAGCAGGCTGGCTGCTGGGTGCAACAGGAACAACTTCAGGCTGAACAACTTGCATCTGGGGTTGAACCTTATGAGACAAAACAGCAAGGAGGAAACCAAACTTGACGCACAATAAAACACAAAATAAAAAAACTTTGAGCACTTAAGGTATAAAATGAGAAAGTGTGGGGGTATGTGTATAAGCCTCATGAGTGACTCACTGTTGACAACTGCTGCTGTTGTATTTGGTCATTCTGTGTTTGTGGACATGACACCTGGGGCTGAAACTGGGACTGACTGGGAGGAGAGCTAAATGATAATCCAGACTGGGGAGGCTGGGCATCAGGGGGGACGGAGGAAGCAGGTGGTCTGTCTGCGATGAGGTTGACTGCAAAAGGACAAGATACGTTTTATTTTTAAAAATGCTGTCATGCTACTGACTGTAAGACTGAATAAATATACTGTAATATCTGGGACACACACCTCCTGTGGCGTGTGGCTGTTGGTCGGCGTCGGACTCCTCTGTCTCTGGCTGGACGGCTACCACATTCTGACCCTGTACTGGGATATGTCCAGTTGACTGAGGGACATAAGAGAAACCCTGTGGTATACCGGTCATTTGGGTGGACTGAGGAGTGTTGTAAGCCGTGCTCGGAAGGCTTTGCTGAGATTGAGGTTGGGAAACCATCTGACTGCTTTGTTGGTTTGGCTGTGGCGTCACATATGAAGTAGACTGCAGCACTGGTTGTGACTGAGGGGCCTCTGTACCGGGCTGCTGGCCTGGCTGCTGTGCTGCCATTAGCTGACCTTGCTGTTCTTCTTCAATCCTTCTCTTCTCCTGATCCTCTCTCACCTTCAAGGCAATCAGTGCAAATTTATCAGAACCCACCAGCAACGTATAATCTCAAGTTTAAAACTCAAGGAAAGCACCTGAGCCAAGATAAAAACATTGTGATACACACCTGCTGTCGCTGTGTTCTTTTACGGCAGATAAGAGACACCCTGTCCTTGATGGCCTTTGCAATAGTCTTGTGGTCGCCTTCGCACACATAACCTGACTCAACCTACAGCACAAAGACGTGACATAGTCTTGAGCAGGTCACATGTCAAGATTACAGATACAACAGTTTAAACACACGGTTCTGTTCTGGTTGTAGTGAATTACAATTTTTTTTACATTAATCTTAACAACCAGAATTACAATTTTTAATATGCATGAGTCTAAGGACCAAAAGACTAAAACTTAAATTTACCATCTCCTGAGCCACATCCTCTGGGACATCTTTAAGGAGGTCAAAAGAAAACTCGATAGCTTCATTGTCTTTGTACTTCCCCTTCAGTTTCTTCACATCCTCAATTCTGAGCCACAGTTTAATAGCTTCCATCTCGCCATCGTCCTCTTCCGCCAACTCCACGCGGACACCTGTATCCTCCTGGAAAAAGGCATGGTTCAGCAGGTCCTTGATGGAGTACCTGACCACACAGAGACAGGCAGTGAGCGAACAAAGACAAAATGACGGACCACTGTCAACTTTTTAGTCATGAACGGTTGGAAACCTTTCATCCTTGTTCTGGCGGATACAGCCCTCGATGATTTCCTTCACTTCAGGGATGGCCACCTTGTCGAAGCTGCCAGGCTTCACCCCCTAAAGGAAACACAGAACCCTGAATGAGGACAGTTCTCATTTATTCAGACCTTTACTGATTTTTGGAAAACAACTATACCTTGTTGTTCTTTTCAGATAAAACACTTATTTTCAAATAATAGAGATCATTTGAAAAATGTAAATGTCTTTACCATTTCAATCTTTGAATTTAAACAGTACTGACTGATTAGGTCCCTAGCTGATAACAGTACCGGATGTCAAGTAGTGGAAAACAGAGGATGTAAGGGAGTAGGATGCCTGATGGGAGCAGGAAACAGCTGGCTGTAGAAAACTGGACTGCATACAAAGAGCAACAACCCATCTTCACAAGGGAATAGTATAACACCAGAACACCACCTAAATAAAAGTAGGCTTAACGCAAGATGACATCTTGTTTTTAATCAAGTATACTTGGTAGATACATAATCAAAAATTATGAGTTGAATTGCAACTATGTACACATTGGCTTTGCCGCAAAGCCAATGTGTACAAACCTTTAAATGCAACAAAAGATAAACTGAAGGTAATGGTAAAGATTTCAAGTTTTTTTTTTTTTTAACAGATAAGAGAGTCGGGCTCGCCTACTTTATCTTTGAGACTTTAGAACTGCGAGTCATATGAATCATATCAGTGACTGTGCTTTTTAAAATAATCCAGCACGAGTGGAATGAATAACAACAAAAATATGTGTTTATTTACGCTCTCTCGGCACTGAGCAAGTCTGAACTGTGAAAAACAACTAAGTCAGTGCTTGCTCAACCCCTTATCAACCATCCACGCCTCAAGTCTACACACTTAATCATATTCCATAACTTAGAATGAAAGCATGGAAGAACTACACGAGATGAAGCAAGCTGTGTTGTAGTAGTAAAGAATATAACTTCCTTATAAGATATTTTGGAATGTTTGTGGGCTTACGAACATAAAAATGCTGAATTATCAAGAGGAGACTGAACAGTGAAATACAATTATAGAATGGAGCAAAAATTTTATTTTTATTTAACGTAATAAAGAAGTGTCAGCAGGAATAGAAAATTGCTCCAGAATGGGACAATAGCCTTCTTGGTATATAGGAAGTGGTGAAGGCAGGGCACAAGGGTGACACAGAAGGCTGAAAAGAAGACTTACACTGGTAACTCTGCGGTAGATCTGTGCAGCATTCTGGCACTCTGAGTAAGGGTACTCTGAGGTGGCCATCTCCAGCATGCACATTCCAAAGGCATACACATCCACTGACTCGTCGTACTTCTCCTCATACATCTCAGGGGCCATGAACTCAGGGGTACCTTAAATCAAAACAACTATTCAGAACTCCCTTACTGATTGAGTGGGCTTCTCACAACCCACTGCCTCTCTGCACCTCTAACCCGTGAGGGGTTGAGGAAGAGGAGGATTAGCAGATTGACCAGCCTGTTGACATCTCCCGGAGTAGGACCTGCGAGATGAAAGTTGGAAGAGAGAGAAAAGAAAAAAAAGGGGGAAGGAGAGCAAAAAAAAGAGACAGAAAACAAAAAAGGAGGGAGAAGTTGGGCTCAGTTAGACTGCTGGGAAGAAGGCACTTGTTTGTCTGTGTAAGACCTTATTGCATTGGGAAATAAGTGACCGAGGAAGCCAATGTGCAGAACACACTTGTTAGCTTTCATGAGGTCTTTTTTATGCCACTTTTAAACAGTGGGTTGAATAAGATCCCAGTCAGGAAACAAAATTTGTGTAGCGCCAATGAACTCAGCAGGAGAACTATGACTAGCCGTGGAAATCACTTTTTTCAAGACCTTACAACCAGATAAGCTTGTTTTTATAGTACACTTACCTTTCCAAGTCTGACTTACCTTCTCCTCTTGATCTGCAGGAAGGAAAAGTGTTGAGTGAAGGCTGAAAAGCAGGTCCCATAGCTAGTCGTTGTGCTCAGAAGTGTGTCTCTGCACATCAGCCTTGATGTGTCATTTTACATTCATTCAATCTCAGGTCTTACACAGAAAAACTCTTTTTGTTTATTTGAATGGAATTGTTTTTGATATTGATGTGTGTTACAGCACACTGTCAGACTTACCAGGCTCATAAAAGTTCATACTTACTCAATGACCAGCCGTACCCTATTCATTCCAAACAGCAGAATGGGGCACAGCTGAGGCTAGAGCCTACATTTTAAAAACATACCCAAGAATATGAAAATAAAAATAATTAAATTAAATTAAAAGGGCAAAAGCTGATAGTGAGAGTGGGAGAGCTCCCTGGACACAAAGATGGAGTATAAAGATTCTGCAGTCCTGCAATATTTTAAAAGACAGTAAGAGACAAACACTAGGAAAAAAAACCTGTTGAAGCAAACCCATAGAAATAGATGTTAAACATTATTGGTCTAACTGGTAAACAGACCACATATTTCCAAACCACAGAACAAAGACTGGTCTAAAACAGAAGCAAAGGCCATACCTTAAGCCATGGCCAGGATAGCCTGCAAGAAGGCATGGAATTAATATTTAAAAGTAGGAAGATTAGGCGCTACTTACATTCAGTAGGTGCCTGGAAAAAAAATATTTTTTTTGTAGAAGCATATAACAGAAATATTCTGTACCATGACCAAACTTGATAGAGTTGCTGTGAGTGCAAAGGAGGAAAATATTGTGGTTATCTGCCTAAGATCACCACAGTATTTGGTGTCCATTTGAGCTGTGGTTTGAGGGACAGCTGAAACACAGTGGTCTGTTTTTTTAACCACAGAAAAAAAAATTCAAAGCAAAATATGTTTTGAAAACACCAGCATTTTCCAACATATTGCGGTAAAAGAAACATAACACCATAAGTTTAGGAAAGACACTGCCCTACAGCAGAACAGTGGTCAGGTATAGAAATGATTTTAAAGGTCGTACCTATAACACTCTTTGCAAAGGATGCACGCTTCAATGTAGCCAGTCCCAGGTCTCCGATTTTGACAGATCCTGTTGGGCCTGTGATGAAAATGTTGTCACACTTAAGGTCTCTGTGGATGATGGGGGGAGCCCGGGTATGAAGGAAGTGGAGCCCCTTCAGGATTTGTCGGCACCAGCTCCGGAGCACTTTAATTTTCATCACCTTGAATCGCTTCAGATACCTAAAGGGCAAACAGATCGTTCCAAGTTTGAACTATGTAATTTGTATAAGTTCACTTAACATCAATTCTGCAACATTCACAAACACAGTCTTCATTTAAACTTCCAATGAATATGGTGTTTTTTGTTTTTATTTTAAATGGACATCATAATGCCATACGCATGACTGCTGTAGTCATATGCTTGTTAACTCTGCCAAATGTGTGACTCACGTTTTAAGTGTGCCAGAAGTCATGAGTTCAGTGACCAGTACAATGCACTTCCTGCCTTTGGAGGGTCCCTCCCAGGAATCGTAAAAGCGGACAATGTTGGGATGCTGTAGTCCCTTCAACATCCCGGCTTCTTCTTTAAAACGCTGTCGTTCTGCTTTTGACAGCTTACGATCCTGTAAAAAAAAAAAATATATATATATATATATATATTTTTAAACTATTCACAAAAAGCTGAAACACAGCTTTAAAGCGCAAAGACACAAACTCTAAGGGTTTCAGATGGAAGGTAATTATGTTTAACTCAGCCCTGACACCCAAAGTGAACCATCAAGTTGGTGGACACTGAGGTTTTCGCGAGCAGGCAACTGTAAACACAAAGGAATGCATCCAGCCATTTACTGGATTCTGACCAAACCAAAATGGGTTAAAAGTCACAGACTGAGACTACGAACCGCCAGACTACAATATTCACACAAGTTTAAGCAGTCCTTTCATACAACATTCTTCAACATTGCCTACATCAGTGCTGTAACGTGAAAACAGGCGGCCTGCGGGCCAGAACTGGCTCATCAATCAAATTAGACTGGCCTGTGGCCCCTTCTACCCACAAGAAATAGTTCAACAGCTGTTTTTAAACCAGGTGTAGCTTCCAGCAGCTTGTCAGCAGTCAATAACATAACGACACAAACGTGATTGATGACTTGTAGAAGAGGTCTAAATATTCACCTTATTCTTTTTCACAATTATGAAGTATAAAAGATATAGGTAGAAATGTGTATTTTTTTATAAATAACTAATTATATAAAAATAGAATTTGTTAGAAAAGGATTATTCCATTTCATAAATTACCGTAAATACTTTTTAATATAGCTAAAACACAGAAAATAAAATACCGGACCTTCTAGAAGCTGACTGCTCTGAAAATTAATCATAGGAAAATAGTTGCAACCTGATCACACTTCCTGTCCACTAGGATACAGACCTTGTTGGAAGTACACAAAGGAACAGTGATCAGGAAAAACAATAACCTTTTGGATATAATGTAGGTTTACTGGGATTCTGGAATATGGGAATATGTGCAACGTCACATCTCAACTTTCCTCTGCTATTCCTGGTATGACCTAGATTGACAACATGCAAGTCTACGAAGGACCTTCCTCATTCCATTTCAGCTGACCTAATGAGTCCTCACACAGAACTTCCATTGAAACCCCAACCCCTCCTTTACCCTCAATCATGGCCACTGGCCAAGATATCCAGGAAATTCAGCACAGTTGTGAGTGAACAGCGAGTGTAACTGAGTGTGCGCATGTAAGTGAGAAGAAACGTCCCACTAACTGACATTACTTTCACACAGGGCAGGGCAACCTGACCAAAAATACAGATCTTTTGATGTAGAATCATGATCCATGACCTCAATTGCAACTTCTTTCTTTTTCAAAAATCTAAGTGTTACCCCTAAACCATAACAAGTTTGCCTTCTGGAGATTTTAGGCTTTGGGAGCATTTTGCTGTATGTCATTAGTGCTTCAACAGCAAAACCCAAACTGCCCGCCAACAGAGTAAGACTTCAGTGCAGTAACACATTAACTTAAACCCTTAATTAAAATTCTCATAGTGCAATGCTCAGAAATTAAATCAGTCCATATTTGTGTAACATATACTGAACAATACTGAACATTTTAGGTTGAAAACTTCTTAAATCCAGGAGAGACTTGCAAAGACCAAGTGAGAGCTAACACAAGAAATAATGTTGGGGTATGACATGAACAGAAATGGAGGCTCCAACAAGTACTTGGATCAGCTGACCTACTTTCAGAGAATGTATCTAGTGGGGCAGTGAGTCCCCCCTTTCTTTCCCTGCACACATGTGAAAACAGTCACGCAAAACATTCATGACACAGGCAGAAGGAATCAGAGGCTTTGAGTTCCCACCCAAGTGTGTGCAGTACACCAACCCCCACAAATACCGACTGTATTAACATCTCCAGCAACGTAGAAGAAACGCCACATTGCTATCTGGTCTTTAAACCAACATCATCAATCTAAAACTCCATACTAATCACCAAAATATTCACAGATCTGCAGCAAATTGACAACTAGCAGAACTGTCCACAGAAACGGAAAGAAAGGACAAAGTAAATGTGCAAATGTTCAGGCAAAGGAATACATCTGCAAAAACTTTTATAATTCCTTGCATGGCTCCTGGCAGAGCTGCGTGATGTAAACTGTGTGAAGCATTTTTGTAGCAACGCCAGGCAGACAAGGGCTTTAAAAATCTACAGAGATTTGATGCATCAACTCCTTACTTTGTATATCCTTAAAATACAACCTTTGATATGGGTGCAGTTGAGTACATGGCTTGCACATGCCTCAAGGAACTTAGTTTTGCAATCACAAGACACACACATAACGTGCTCTATTAGTCACTGAAAGTGCTCTTTGGCCTGAGCCTTGTCTGCTGTTGCCGTCATAGTTAACGAACTGTGACTGGCATTCTCCAGCACACACAAATCATAAACTTCTCTGAATTACAACTAAGGGAAACCATGGTGAGAGTATGAAACTCTACATTACGTTGGACTGATTGACATCTATGGAAATCAAAATGATAGCTCAAAAACCTTCTCATGTCTAAATGGTTAGAGGGATGAAAGAGACTTGCAATAACAGACCAGTGTTGGTCAGTAAAAGGTATGTTAAACAGCAGTCTTCAGTTGCTTCATTTAATTGATCCTTGAAAGTGACATTAAAGATATACAGGCACTTCCTGTTGCACAAAACATGCAATTGGACCTGACTGCTGTATACAGGACTCAGCGTAGTCTTTATTGTCAGCTGTTTATTTTGGGTATTGATTTACTGATATCCTTTGGGTGAGGTACCTTAGTGGTGCCTTCTTCACTTCTATTTAGACCACTGATGTTTAACATTGGATTGAAATTCAGAAATGTGTGCTTGCGCGCGGTAAAAATCTTTAAGCTGTACATTTTTTTTAATGAAGCTATAAGATCAGCACGTGGCATGTCAACATTACCAGCATACCCTTCATTGCATTTGGAAGTTGTGGCTTTAAATGTCTATATATTGAGAAACCTAACCTAGCAGGTTCCAAGAGGGCAGGAGCAGCTGCAGTTGAATCACAGCAGCTCTATCTGACAGAGGGTGTGAGTCAGCTCACCAAAAAAAAAAAAAGTTGCAATGATAGTCATAATAAATCTGCAATAACGTTTTTCCTAGTTAGTGAACATTGGATGGAAAAAGCTGCACAAATGCAAACAAAATTAAGCACATTATTCATTCAGTTCTCTTATTTATCTTATGACTTCATATGTGTGCGTATTATAAACGGGAAAAATAGACTCTCTTTGTGTATATTTTTGCGTGTGTGCGCACACGAGTCTCAGGCATCACAAAATCTGGAAAGAGCTGACTGCTGCAGTTTGGCATACAATTGTATTTTGACTCAAGGAAGGGACTAGTAAAAACATTAAGTTGATTGGACCAATATTTTGGGAGGTATTGGTAATTTTGGAATAGTGTACAATACGCAATAACGTTACCATGCCCAGAATAACAGAATCATCATTGAAGTGGGTTACCTAGCAGTGGTAAACAATAACAGTTAACCAATGGTGTCAAATTTCAGAAACGGACATACCAGCTGAGAGTTTATTCAACTGAAAATGCCAGTGGAATTTACCAAGAAAATAAAGGAATGAACTGTATCAGAGGATTGAGAACCTGCGGCGAACTGCGGGTTAACCCACTAGTATATATCCAGTATATCTAAATTTGCAATGCAACTGCCAAACCCTAGATCCAAACCTCCAAATCTAATGACTGGCCGATAACAGTCTCATCAAAGTAGAGCAGAAAACACTGCCTCTAGGCAAAGACCATTATAAATAACCCAACAACTCTAAAAATAGACCACACACACACAAAAAAGCCAGTGATCATGCAGGGGGCTGGCAATGTCAGGTCCCTACTCTGAGGATGACACTGAGGACGAGATGGAGCTCTGTGGTTAATGCTGGTAGAATCTCTGTAATGGCAGACAAACCTGGAAATTAAGAGGCCACTTCAATTCTCAACGGAACTCATTTATTGAATTAAGTACAGCGTGTCTCTGTAGGCCTGAATCCATAGCACTCTCATGACATCCAAGTCACATGACTACGAGGATAAATATTTTCTTTACTGTCAGCAGTGAATAAGGCCAGCCTGTCCCCTCTCTCTCCATGGTGAAGTAACTGAATCTGTCAAACTCTAAAAACACCATAAGACAACAAACACAGAATATTACACTTAACAGCTAAAAATATCACTTCAAATTTCCTTTTTTTTTATAATGTGTTTTAGCCCTTGCCATCTTACTGGCTATAAATTAAAAGGTGTATAACTGCTTTTTTTAAAGTTATGTTCCTTCAGTGTTAATTAACTCTATTCAATTCATTTGGCACAACTTCTGTACAGTGCGTCTCCACCTAAACGGGATATGAAGCAGCAGGACAGCTGACAGAAAATAGCTCAGATATTGACACACATACCAAAGGGTTAAACAACTGCTAAGTTTCTTGTGACAGTCAAGTATGCATGTCAAGATGAGTCTCTACTCCGCTGATTTATTGTGGAAGACAATGCATTCTGGAATTTTACCCCTTAAAATTCAAACTTTGTGTCCGTGCAGTTTATGTACAGAGGCTAAATCAAAAAAGAACGACTGTGTTACATTTTTTTGAGAATTCCATGTCACTCCCTAAAAAAATGCCATCATCCAGCTGCAGTAGATCGGCAACTCCCAGAGCTTCTAAAAGAAATCCAACTTTCTTTTCCTCATCTTTCAATGATTAGTTTCAGCAAACACTCGGGAGGACTGAGATGGGAATGCTGTGAGTGGAAGATGACATGGTTCAAGATAAATGAGTGAGCAAGAAAAGGGAAACTCCTAAATTTATTCCTCTTTTTCCCTTCACTTCCTCTGTGTGGTGACCTACTTATTGTTCAAACATGCCTGAAACATGAGACCTGAAAGAAATGTGTGGGTTCACGGATGGGTGGAAAAGGGTGGACTCCTACAAATTCTCAGACAATTGTGGACAGATGGCCCTTCAGAATGCAAGTCCATTTTACTTAAACTATACATAGGTTATATACCATGCTAAAGGCATTCCTCTGACGGAGGGCCAATGTTTTGGCTTGTCTATCAGTACAGCGTTGCGGCCCTGGGTGAAATGCCTCAAGAAACAACTGAAGGAACAACCACAGCATTTAGCGGAGAGCTGAAGCTCCTCATATTATGATCCATGGAAGCCAAGTTAAAGGACATATAGAACAGAAAAGAGCTATGGTTTATATCTAGCATAAAACTCCCCTTACTTAAGGATTGTGATTTATATTTACAATAAATAATAATTTAAAAAAACTGGATAAATTTGCTCAACTTTTTCCTCTACGACTCTAATCGTTTGCCAGGATCTTACTATGTGCCTCCCTTTTTCCATCAAGCTTATCGTTTGGACTCTAGTTACTCATGGTCACTGCAGCCTAAAAAGGACTGCCGTTTTCAGCTATGCTTAGTAAGATTAAAAGATATCAGGAAATATAACCTGTAGGACTTGTTTCATTAGCATACGTCCTCTGGCTTTGCTGTTGCTTAGAGCTAGCAGCAAATTCCCAGTGTGCAAAACGAATAGCAAGGTCGATTAATATATGCATCACTGATTAAGGTATCAACAAAAAACACAATAGGAATATTAAATCAATTCTGTCCTGCTTCTTTCCTAAACAGCGTTTTCCTCTCCCAGGTTAAAGTTGTGTACTTAATGTAACTCACAAAATGTATAGCAAAGTCATTATACATAAAAAAAATTACACTCCTGTAATTTTTCAGTTAGAAATAAAAAAAAGAAATACAAAAATAAGTCAAAAAACGTAAAAAAAAAAAAATACAAAAATATATGCTAAATAATTTCTAAGTTACGATACAGTGTGTACTCCAAGCATATATGGGAGCTGTACACCAGCACTGAAGTGATCATGGGACAGCTTTACCGACCATGTGAGGGGTTTTTAGATTCCCATGTGCACTTCAACGGTTTCTAGCAAAACAAAGGGGAATACTAGTGTCAGGTTATGTTTCAGACCATATGCTTTAAAAAAATTTTTAGGGTTTGCTCGAGCTACTCAATATAAAACATTTATTAATATATGGTTGTTCTTTAAAACGATAGTCAAACTACTGTAGTTATTTGAATGTGCTATAGCTCATAAATTACATCAATAGTAAACAATTTGATCAATTGTTCAATAATGTATGTAGTTTAAATGACTAAACACTTTAATGTACCACAAAGGAATATTAAAAAAATAAGATGTAGAAAAAAGCGAATAATTTCACACTGCTTAAAATAAGTTGTCTCTTACATCAAGAAAAAAGTGGAGAACAAGTGGAAAAAAACTCATATTGCGCTCAAAGTTGCCAAGTAGAATAGAATAGAATACAACTTTATTCATCCCCATGGCAGAAACTCAAATTAGAATTAGGAATGTAGAGTTGTAAATTGTGCTATTGTCCTTCGGGAAAACAGAATTCTGAGGAAATGAGAAGGAAATACAGGGTTTAGAGGTGGACTGAGTTTAGAAGCAGGCCTTGGCAGGCCAGCCTGCTACACCACACAGGAGATTCTTCATGAGGAATGTGACCCATTTTACATTCACACAAGCACTCAGACCAGAGATGCACTGAGCATGCGTGTGATTCTCTGAAGGAGGGGGGAGGGGCACGTGTCTGTAATCTTCGCATTGTTCTGAGTATGCATATAGCAGTGGCTTTATGTGCTGTTGTATGAGGCCCAGTTCTTAGGTTGGTATAAAAGCATGACAACGATGGAAAGATGAGTTTGGAGATGGATGCCAAAGTGTCACTCCTTTTTAACAGCACATTTACTATTAGAATCAATAACTTGGCCTGAAGTTGCCAACTACAATGGGTATATTTGTCAGTATGTAATACTTACCCAGAATAGTTAAATAAATTAAGCATGTATGCATGTTAAGGGAAAATAATGTTTTAAAGATAACTTAGTAGGAAATTAAATTAAACATCTTCTGAAAAATGTGAACTCCTTATGATTTCATTGTAATTTTGTTAAAAGAAGTTTCCAACTATGCACATTACCAGTGCCATAAAAGGCCTGACCTTGTGAATGGAGCTCAAGATAATTTCCCTGTGACTAGGTTGACAGATATTCCTTATTCATGCAAAGCTATAAAGAGTCATTATACAAATCTTGATAACACTTAATCACCAGAGATATTTGACACTTATGTGCACTCAGGCCAGCCATTATAGACTAAGCTGCAAAAAATCTAAATGAGGAAATGAGAAGCTTTACTGAGATTCTTTGCTGACAAAAGCACTGAAAAAAATTCAGAGGGGAAATGACAGAAATGCTGTGGTTCAGGTAACAGTGAGGAAGGAAATGAGTTTGGCTCTGCTCCGCCAGGTTCAAATCTGGTAAATGCAAATAATGTAAACAAAAAAGAGAAAGGCTAGCATTAATATAGATACAAGTTATGTATTTAACAAGCAACCTTATAATATGATTCTGTATAAAATGTTCGTAATGTTAATCCACAACACCATGATAAATAAATGTATTTATTGACAATGGAGTTGAGGACAGAAGTCAAGTCATGAGAATTATATCATACCTGCAATTCACACCAAGCCACCTCCACCGTGGTCTCAGTGTCCAAGCCCTTGTAGACCGTCTTGAAGGAGCCACGTCCAATCTCAATGTCGAACTTTAAGAAACGTCCATCTGGTGATGTTCCCACTGCTTTGGTCTCTGCTTCTTCTATGTCTTCTTGCACTTTTTTCTCTGCTTCTCTCTGTTCTGCCTCAGCCCGCGCTTTGGCAGAGTCCTTATCTTCTTCGTCACCTTCTTCTCCATGATGCACCTTTACCTCAGCAGTACTTTCAGGTTCTATTTGACTTGGCAATTCTGTTCCAAGGCTTGGTGTAGAGTGGGCTACTACTGTTGCCTCTCCATCACAGGCATCTTGTACCTGCTGTAAAGGCACTACATCAACCTTGGCTATTTCTACACCTCTTCCTTCAATAACTTTTCCAGCATCACCTGACTTATCCTTTTGAGATAAATTTGGTTCATCTTGAGCAAAGTGACCAGCAGCCTGTTGCCGCTGAGGGGTGATTTCACGTGGCTGAATTCGCTGAGGTGCTGGGATTGGGATCTTGCTTGGCAAAGGAAGAGCCAATGCTGTAGCATTAGAGTCACTGATGACACTGCGACGCAAGAAGCGGTGTTCAGGGTTACATCTGTCACGCTCCATGGTGTGATGCCGACGCCTGACTTCAGTTGGCCGGCTTTCACTCACCATCGAGTCTGAACCCGAACTAGGGCCATTTCCACTCTTTTGAGGGGGAGCCAGAAACTTCACCATTTTGTCACCAAACTTTTCCGACATCCCACCACCCACACCAAGGATAAGGGAGTACAATAACTTAGTTTAAAAATAAGGATTTTTCCATGTTTTCCATATAAGCTGTATAGATCTGTGCTTTAAAAAGGGAAACGAGAAAAGTCTGTCAGATCTACCACTATCTTTTTATCTATTCCTCAAAAACAGTCTTTAGATATACAGTTGCGGAGCCTGGATGTGTAGAATTGGAGGCGTTCTCTTGTAAATGGAAAAAGACTGCACATCACTGTAGATCACGTAGCACTGAGGTTGAAACACATGTCTGTTTAAGTCCAGACCTTCCATCCTGTGAGACAAATGGTGCAGCTTCTATCAAGCATAAAGAATCGCTGATGTGATGGAGGACAAAGATGAACACCCTTCTGCAGACACAAAACTTCCAGAGGGCAAAAGTGTGCTGGTCAAGAACTCCAAATATGCTGGATTGCAGTTTCACTGAAAGAAGAAAGGAAAAACAGAAGCTGCCTGAGATGTTTCACAAAGAAAGTGCTTCTATGTCAAACATCAACAAGGTCCCTAACTGGCCAGCTAGTGTATGCAAATACAATTTTAAGTGCAGAGCAAGCGTCATACCTTTAGTAGCAGAACCTGAAAGAAAATTACACCCCCCGCATTATGTTTTGCTTACTTTTCTCCTTAGAAGTCTGTGGCTACTGACATCGGAGGCAGTTATATTTAGCTATGCACAACTGATGTGCAAGTCAGCCATGATGTTGAATAAACATTAGAGTATTCTGACAGGATGTGCACTCCTCAGCCCTTTGAACTGAGACACTAATCTCTCAGCACATGACATGTGTTAAAGAGCAGAGGTAGCTAATTAAAGGTAGTTAACTATTGAAAGAATCCACGCACTAGTACTGTATGCAAGTACTCTTCAGCCAGCTCCGTGAGTTGCCTTGGTATGTAGTTCTGCAGATATAAAGGTGTATGGACCTTGTATCTGCAGGACTACATACCTAGCAATAATTAAATTGTGGGCGCAATAGACCGGTTCCGTCTTGTATGATTACCACTGCATGTGTCAACAATTTTACATTTTATTGCATTCTTACAATCAAAATCTTAGCAGTCAAGAGGTATCCAGCTTTATAGCAATTGCGATATTGAGCTCAACTTAATGTAAGCAAACCACAACATAAGACCCAAACCTACTAAAGCCTGGGCGTAATGACACCGAATTAATACAAGTAACGTCTGCGACGATGATAGAGAATAGATCATTATTAAGGTAAACATTCTTACCCTCTCCCTCGTCGCTTTATAATTAACGCCTCATCAATTTGAATGGCAGGATCGAGCGATACAAAGCAAGGAGGAGCAGAAGCTCTTTGTTAGCTGTTAGCTTTGCTAATGGGCACCGCTAATAGGAAGCTAACTCGCCTAAGCTTATGCTCAACAAGGGAAACACAAACCAACCATGGGTTAATTCAATAGCACGTCTTTCGAAAGGATGCGACTCTGTTGCTAAATGGCCTACAATTATCGCACACAGGAAACGTTACACTGGCTTGTCTAAAAGCCTTACAAGTATCGTTCACTCGACACCTTTACGGTGTTAGAGTTCTATCTCGGGGTGATTAAAATTGTAAGCCATGCTAACACACCCAATGCAATTGTCGATGTAGAACGCCGGCTTGGAAAGCTACCAGGCAATGACAAATAGCGCCACTGACGTTAGCTAACTAGCCGTAGCTAGGCGGGTCTTACCAATGGCCTAAAAAGCGAGACCCACCTCCTGACTATCCCCAATTAATTTATCGTTTTAAAGGAGTGTTAATAAGAACGTTGCTTTCCGTTATTACATGGTTAATAATGACACTTTTACTGTCGGATTTTCGACGACACTTTGTTCTCGATACATTTTAAAGCACAAGACTGGTGTGAAATTTGGTTGACAACGTTTATGCTAGCTGTTGTTCGTATCGACCTAGTTAGCATTGTAGCGTCCACTAAGCTAGCATTAATGTAGATTGGTGCCGGGTGGCAGATAACAGCGACCGACCTACCTCAATATCGTATCCACAACAAAACTGTCATCGGCGTTGAAATCGCCCACGTCCTAATTCCGCCTTCGTGTGTATAGGAAAAAAAGAATACATATAAATTCTCCTTAAGTGTCAGACAGCTTTATTTACCAATAACTAAGACCTGAAGTTAAGATATGTGGTCCGCATTCGAAGAAGCAGTAGTTGCTACATATTGAGAAACGGGTTTTCCCCAAAGCGCCTGCGCCAGTGAAAAGTGACCTCATAACCACAACACACATGCACTCACACACACGCACAAAACACACCAGTGCTCAGTACGAGCCGATACCTGATGTTAATTCCAAAAGGCTACATATACATAGATATAGAGATTTCTCCAAGCAGTCCAAATCGTCGGATTGTCAATTAAATAATATTGTTTTGCTTCATGATGTTACATATGTTGAGATTACAGTTTCTTCCATAACCAAACAAACCATGACAGACTCCAACCGGAGTGAAATTGTATTACTTAAAAATAAACTTTTTCTGTCACAAATTTGCTTGCATCTCAGGAATCTTGAATATCTATTAAGTAGTATTAAGTGTGAGCGAATAGAAAGAAAAGTCGATCTCTAATTTTTAGTAATTTTGTTGAAGATGAGAGAGAGAAGAGAACAAAAAAAATACATTTTACTGGCCTAAAACACGGCGAATAGGGTATCATAAAAAAGTCACCCAACATATGTTTGTGTGGACTTTCTTCTGGGTGAAAGAAGTTATTTAAGGTTGAAATGATCTTTACAGTTCAACACTGCCGACTGCTGGTAGAGTCTTCACATAACATACGTGCGTCTCTATGAAAGACTTATTTATATATTTACTTATCTAAAACATATGCAATAGATTATGTTTTCACTTAAAATGTATAAGAATATTTTACTGTCAAGGAAATATATTGAAATTTACATATTACTAAATCCCATTTAATTGGTTCCCGTTGACAAAATTTACATCAGAAAAACTTATACTTTTCTTTTCATATCGAGACTTCAACGTATTCAACTGTTTTGTTGTCAAAATGTTGTTTTTCGTGGGTTTCTCGTGAACGCGCGTTTAAAATTTAAGCGTGGCGATGAGGAGTGTCGTGACCGCGCACATGAGGCTTGACGTCACTGAGGCGCCCTGGCTCTCCTGAGCCGCTAGTAACTGCTGGCAAAAAGATGGCAAAATCAGATACACATCTATTGATTATCTAACGTAAAATGAGAATATTTGGAGTCATTTTCCATTTGACAGAGGATCCAGCTTTGGCATCGATCTGATCTACGCCGGGCAGCGAAAAAGGTAGTTTGTTGGGACGGTTTTTCACCATTGGCTATTGTGTTAGCGAGAAAAAATAGAGGTTCTGCTTGACCACATAAATTGGACAGACTAGCCTCTATCCATCACGGTGAGCTTATCTTTACATGTGATATTTTTAATACTCTGATCGACATGTCCTGGATTTCAATACCGGCACAAGAAAATAAAAAAAACGTATCTTGAAACGAGTATTCGTTCCATAGAGTAGCAGGAAAATGGACAGGGGTTTGATATGGGTGTCTCCAAAGCCAACCCTATACGGTAACGCCAGGGTTGTGCAAAATTCTTAAAATTGGTTCAACATTTCTCATTTTGACACCTTAACCAATGCATTTCAGGTATATAGCTATCCGTGTAACAGACTATTGTTCCTATTCGTGTTATTTTACAAGCTGGGAGGTTTTTTTTCTCCTTGCAATGTCCACCACGGACAATCCCCTTTTCCCTCCCTTGCTAGTTTTAATCCATAGCGTCAGCACATCAGGAAAATGATTCCCAGATTCATTATTTGGAACGTAGTCATACCATACGACCCGATTGACACTTCTCAATGCGAAAGACAAAAATTTAGGGATAACGAGTGATGATAGAAGTGACATCATTTACTGTTAGCAGGCATGTTAACGTAACGTTATGTTAGCCATTAGCATGGCCACGCAGGCTATCCAGTTAAATGGCTGAGAAATATTCACTGTTAACATACTTTTACAACAGAGAGCCGAATTACAAGTCACAAACGTATTACTTTCTACGAGTTCTGGCTAAAAGAGTAGTTGCACTAAAATACAATTTGTTCAATGTGCAAAAAGAAAAAGGTCTCCAATGACCGACGAGATTGGAGGACTGTCTTGGCTGCCCCCATATCACCGTTATTTTATATATATATATATATATATATATATATAAATTCACCTTAAAGCATCATTTAACAAATCCTTTCTCATGCGTGTCTGCATAAATTAATAAGTAGGCATCAATTTAGTACTGAATATCTGACCATAATGTTGTAGTTTAAAAGATTTTATTCAACAGCATCACTGCCTTAAGTATTATCTTACTTAAACACACACATGGCATTCTTTGTAAGCGTTATATTGTTAAATAATTTTCCAAAACGGGAATGGACAAGGTCACGTAAACCCAGAACTGACTCCAGAGTCTATATTTGACTACACTAGACAGTTTCAGTGAATGGGCACTACTACTATGCGTCTTACACAACAACACTTTGTGTTTTCTTTGCAGATTGGTGTCATTTCCTGCATAACTGAATGTAACATCTCCTGTTGGAAGAGGACAGACTGTCACTGAATTCGGAGAACACCACACTTGTACTCTGTCATGAAAATTGTGCCAACCCTCCAGTTGAAGCAGGATCGCCAGCTAATATTCTCATAGTCTGTGAAGCTCACGACTACAAAATCATCCAGGACATATACACGTCCAAGTCCAGTTTTGATCTCAGCTCCATTTTTTTCATTTAGTAAAAAATGTATGGTAGTGCCCGCTCTGTTGGCAGAGGGGATGCCAACCATAGCGGAGGAAGAGATGGAGGCGGTACAGGTAATCAGGGATCTGGCCGTTCCCCACGCCTTCCCCGATCTCCTCGGATGGGACACCGTCGAACCAACAGCACAGGAGGGAGCGGAGGGGGTCCTGGTGGAGCAGGAGGCAAGACCCTATCTATGGAGAACATCCAGTCCCTCAATGCTGCCTATGCTACGTCAGGCCCCATGTACCTGAGTGACAATGAGGTTGCCATGGCCAGTGACCACCTTCCAAAAAGTGGTGGGACAGTGACAACCATGGGGAGACAGAGGGTGACGTATGGATCAAGGAGTAGTGGCAGTGCTGGTGTGGCTGCCAGCACTCCTAACATCTCCACCACAGTGCCTGCCAATGCTGTGCTACCAGCAGGCATGATGGCAGGTGATGCTCTGGCTTTTGGGGACCACCACATGGCCTCCACTGTGCCCCATTCTCTAAGGCAGGCCCGAGACAACACTATCCTTGACCTGCAGGCCCAGCTCAAAGAGGTATTTTTTTACGAGTTTCCTTCCTGGTTTCCAACTTATCTGTCATAAAAAAAAATTCTACAG
Organism: Gymnapogon annona; assembly: GCA_029814585.1. Lineage (NCBI taxonomy): Eukaryota > Metazoa > Chordata > Actinopteri > Kurtiformes > Apogonidae > Gymnapogon > Gymnapogon annona. The sequence continues at coordinate 8,034,982 of JAPTHA010000024.1, forward strand.
TTTGAAATGAAGAGGTTGTATGCATGGTTTGACGGACCATCTGACTTCCCGAGCCTCCCTTTTCATATCCTGTTAGGTTCTGCGTGAGAATGAGATGCTGCGGCGAGAGGTGGAAGTCAAAGAAAGCAAGCTCAGTTCCTCCATGAATTCCATCAAAACTTTCTGGAGCCCCGAGTTAAAAAAGGAGCGAGCGCTTCGGAAGGATGAGGTTTCTAAGATTACGGTGTGGAAGGAACAGTACCGTGTGATTCAAGATGAAGCACAGGTGAGTATTGCCACAAAATTTTGGTCATAACTGTTTCTTTGACTTGATCACTGAAATTCACACCTTTTTTATATTTTTTGTAGATTTGAAGCTATTATGTAAAATAAATTGTCACCCCATTGGGATGATGGGGTTCTTTGAGTAGAAAATTGCATTTCACCCGTTGCATCAGTTATAATACCATGCTACCCCTCCTCTCACTTTGCATAGGTTAGAGGCAGTTTTTGTACATCTAGTTAATCCTCTTACATACAGATATAGTATATGCTCATACTTAACAGATGAAAGGCACCATAAACCTAATGGCTGCATTAGCATCTCTGCATGTTTTGGAAATTGCTGCATTTGATGAACTGGATGAAAATATAGAGGCTGTTAATACAAAGACTTTGTATACAGTATTTGTAAATTTAACGACTCCAGAAAATACAAAATCAATGATTGTATGTTACTGGTAGTTTTACATTGTAAAATAGCATTTTGACCAGTACTATTCACTTATTTCATTGACAGATTTATTTTGTTGAATTCTTATTCATTGTATCACAGTATTATTACCTTTGCAAACCAAACCTGAAGCCCTAGCTAACCATCAGCTAGCTACTTTTCTGATATTACATGGCATTAATTCACAGATTTTATAAAATCTATATATTTATTGCAAATCATATCGTCATAACATTAGACCTACTGCAGTCACCATACTCTTTAACCCTGTTGTAGTGGTGCCTTTTTTCCTAACAGTTATTTATTTGTTCCTGCAGATGTCCCAGTTTTTATATTTTTACATCTTTTTTACTACTTTTGCTTCAGTTTTGTCTTGCGTTGTTTTCTTGCTCTGTAGCAGACCTAATTTCGAAAAGTGTCTGCCTGTTTAAAGGTGTACTTTCATTAGGTATTTCTAATCCATAATGCATATATACAGTATATATGTATATGTGTGTGTGTCTGTCTGTATGTATGTGTATATATATATGTGTATATGTGTATAGAGAGAGAGAGAGAGAGAGAGAGAGAGAGAGAGAGAGAGAGAGAGAGAGAGAGAGAGACTTGCAAAAGATGTTAAGTGTTATAAATAATTCAAATATCAATTCAATAATATAAATTTAATTAGAGAGGCTCCAGCCAGTCTTGAAACCTTCAGTTTGTTGCCAAAGACAAATTAAGTTTCATTAATGGAAAGTTGTTGTTTCATTGTGTCTTAATAGATGGGCAGATCAGTATAATTTGTATTTTCATTCCTGCCGAGTCACAGAAGCACACTGTGGACTAATTCCCAGTAATGCCCATCTAGAGTGAGGGTAATCAGTGGGTGCTGTAATTTAAAGATGTCTGCTTTCATATGTCAGCCTCCACCTCCCACCCATGCACACATGTTAAGAAACACACACACACACACACACACACACACACACACACACACACACACACACACACACACACACACACACACACGACGTTTGGCTAATTATGGCTTCAGTTTAACTGCATGGCCGTACTGAGCAGAGACCCAGCTGCATAAGCCTGCCTTTGCAAGTTTGTGTTCTTCGCTCCCTCTGTGTTGTGTCATGTATATGCTTGAATTATTTTGGCCGGAGTGTTCCCAGGCGACTGCTAACGCTCAGTCTGTGTTCGTGTAAAAAATGTTTCTTTAAATGAAAGTCGGACGCACAAATAATTATTTCACTTTTATGACTTTATGATGTTGTAAGACTTGAGCACTTCCCTAAGACGTCATCTTTCTAAACCAAAATTACAAATACAACATGTTGGCAATAAAATATTCACTTTTGGAAAAACATTAAAGTAAAAAAATATATATGTTTGTGTGTGTGTGAAATGTATCCTCACATTTACATGCCATGTAAATGAGAGGAAACTGAGAATTAATGAACTTACAGTACGTGACACACTGACCATCTTCAGTACTTTGACTTCTTGACTGTTGCCATGGATGATATGTGCCCAATATCCTGTTCCGCTTACAGTGTTGTTACCAGTAGTGACTTGGGATCAGTTTAGTTGGCGCATCGCATCCCCTCTGCTTTCGGCTCCTCACTGAAATGCATGATTCTTATCTCTCCTCCTCAAGCAGAGCAAGTGAGAATATGGGGGCTGAGGAAGGGGGAAGGTGTGTGTACATGCATCCTTCTGCCGGTGTGTGTGTGTATGCACATCGGGGTGTGGATCAGTGCAGTCACAGCAGTGAGTCAGCCTTCGTCACAGGGTGGAGAGAGGGTGATGGAGAGGGAAGGTTGGTGAGAGGAGAGGTGAGAATATTGGTAGGAAGAGATGGGGCGAGAGCACACAAGGTAGATGAATAATGTTTGAGAAGAGGAGTGGTGTCTGTCGGTGGAAGGAGAAGGAGGAGGGGGAGAGTGACAAAGGAAGAAAAGGAGGGGGCTGGATGAGGAGGAGGACAGAGAAACGAAGGCAGACACTGACTTCTCTCTTTGTTCTGTCATCTGAAAACGCTCGCAGCTGGTTCAGACCAGAGTGTAACACAGCCCCGTGTTACTGTCTCACAGCAGCTCTGCCAAGTGTTCATGGCGTCAGATGCCACAAACAATGCAATACTACACTGGGCTGATTGTGTTTCACAACTTGCATTTCTCTGGGCATGAAATGTAACACTGGCCACAAAGCCGTGCTGTTTGGGGTGTATCTGTCAGGGTGCTGCTGAATGTTCGATATTGATAAGAGTTTGATTTTTTTTTTTTTTTTTTAAAGAAGGTTGTAACACAATATTGTCTAGATCATAAAACGCAGTATGAATCCAATGATTATTTCCTTTAACTCACCGTCCCCATTCTGAATAATTGTTAATAAAGGAAATTCAGGTGCATATAAAAAAATCTCAAACGGACATGTCTGTTTTATGTGGATAGCACCTCCAGATGACCGTTCAGGCTCTTCAAGATGAGCTGAGGATCCAGCGGGACCTGAACCAGTTACTCCAGCAAGATCCTGCTAGTCAAGGCCGGGACCTGGCCCTGTCATCTGAACCCACGGAGGAGAACTACCGACGACTACAAGCTGAACACGAGAGGCAGGCCAAAGAACTCTTCCTCCTGAGGAAAACCCTTGAGGAGATGGAGCTGAGGATCGACACACAGAAACAAACTCTAGGAGCAAGAGACGAGTCTATTAAGAAACTCCTGGAGATGTTGCAGAGTAAAGGTAGTTTGATGGTCATTTTGACTAATGGTCTTAAAATTTGGATCATCGCCTGGATTTACTCTGGTTCAATACACACACTGATGAAGACTAGAGTGATATTTTTTTTTTACCACAAGCATTTTAGGTCTTTACAAGCATACATCTCATCTCTTTAAGACACTTTACAAAGATATTGCATAGGCTTTTGACAAATAATACCTTGTCATAGTATTGGGGCTACATTACATTAGATATGACGCATTTGGCAAAGCGTAATATGCAGAAAAAACAAAATCCTAATACCATACCACAAAAATACCTGTGTTATTAAACAGTAATGTTTTTGTGTTTCAGCTGTTTGATTGTGTTTTAAAGACAGTCTTTCAGTTGATTCCAGTACTTGTGTTGTTTTCATCTCCATAGCTATTGTTTTCTCACCCATATTGCTTCCGACACATTAAATAACAGCACTGCAAATATGTTTACTGTCTCAGGACCGTCAGCCAAAGCATCGGAGGAGGACCAGGAGCGGACCAGGAGACTGGCTGATGCAGAGATGCACAGGCATCACCTGGAGAGTTTATTGGACCAGAGAGACAGAGAGATTACTGCTCTAAGAGAGGTGATGTTCTGTTCAGTTGTATACTCTCTCTTCCTGATTTGTTCGTTGTCTGGTGTCAAGCTACATTTTGTTTTATATCTGTCCAATCCACCAGGAGTTGCACCGTCGATACGAGGGAACCCCCGAATCTACCAAAACCAAAGCTCTACAGACTGTCATAGACATGAAGGTACGTATGTATGAATAATCGAGGTGTGTTTAGTCGCGTGCAAAGGTTTAGCACATGTGTTAATGCTTCTCCATTAAATGCAGGATGCTAAGATCAATTCAATGGAGCGGAGCTTGCGGGACATGGAGGAGGAGTTGCTCATGCTGAAATCCAATGGACTTCTGAGCTGCGAGGAGCGTCAGGAGGAAATGAAGCAGATGGAAGTCTACCGTAGCCACACCAAGTTCATGAAGAATAAGGTCAGACACAATATGATATGAAGTTTATTTAGAGTCGGTCATTGTTGTTCTTGGTTGACTCTTTTGTCCCTGTTTATTAGATGGAACAGGTGAAACAGGACCTGTCCAGGAAGGACACTGAGCTGCTTGGTTTGCAGACAAAGCTGGAGACGCTCACTAATCAGTTCTCAGACAGCAAACAGCACATCGAAGTCCTCAAAGAGTCCCTAACTGCCAAGGAGCAGCGAGCTGCCATCTTACAGACAGAGGTACTGCTTATGTGTGAACTTCAGATGATGTTTTACAGTAACAGTGGAGGAGGTAGCATGAGTCGTCTCCTCGTGCTTCCAAACTAGATGTTGTCATCTGGGGACACGGTATCAAATAATTTCCCTCTTGCATATTTCAATGGCATTTTGATAATATTACCAACATACTCGGCGGTGCTGTATTTTGAGAAAGGCTTGTTATTTTCTTTCCTTTCGACTACATTTATTTGACTTTTCAGGTCGTCTTTAAAAGCTTATTCCATCTGTTTGTTTTTGTGGCCAGGTGGATGCCTTGCGCCTGCGCTTAGAAGAAAAAGAAGCAACTTTGAATAAGAAGAGCAAACAAATACAAGAAGTGTCAGAGGAAAAGGGCACACTCAATGGAGAGATCCATGATCTCAAAGACATGTTAGAGGTTAAGGAGCGCAAAGTGAATGTGCTGCAGAAAAAGGTGATTTGGACTCTCTTGTGTTCCTAATTTGCAAATGAACACTAAAAGGGTATTATTTAATCACAAGGTTCCTGCCTGAAATATTGATATTCAATAATGAGCGTGCATTGTAACTCGCGTCCTTACTGAGAGATGATGGCTGTTTATGTGGTCGCTCAACAGATTGAGAACCTGCAGGAGCAGTTGAGGGATAAAGAGAAGCAAATGAGCAGTCTGAAGGAGCGAGTCAAGTCTTTGCAGGCAGACACTTCCAACACCGACACTGCTCTCACCACACTCGAGGAGTCTCTGGCAGAAAAAGTAAGTTAAGTCAGACACAGTGTTTATTAGTGTGTATTAATTTGCAGTAATATATATTTGTGGTTGGTTTTTGATTTTTGAGATAATTTATTCTGCTTCCTCGTAGGAGCGCATCATTGAGCGTCTTAAGGAGCAGAGAGACAGGGACGACCGGGAGAAGGGAGAGGAGCTCGACTGTAATAAGAAGGAACTAAAAGAGCTGAAGGAGAGACTGAGCTTACTGCAAGGAGACCTGTCTGACAGAGAGGTGAGAAACCGATGCGTAAAACACACAATCGCACAAAGACAGACATGCTCTCGTAACCTGTGACTATAAATACGTTGAAACTTTGCTCTGGGATAGCATTTTTTTTCCTCCGTGAGCCTTTGTCATGAGTGTGTTTTTGTTGCCTGCATTAGATTAAACTGCTTGAACTCATGATTTGTCATTCTCATAAACTGGATACGAATGTAATCTGTACTTCTTTTCGTGTGGGCACGGTGTGTATGTGCAGACCTCTCTGTTGGACCTTAAGGAGCATGCATCATCCTTGGCCTCCTCGGGGCTGAAGAAAGACTCTAAACTGAAGAGTTTGGAGATCACCTTGGAGCAGAAGAGGGAGGAATGCCTCAAACTGGAGAACCAGCTCAAGAGAGTGAGACTCCTTCAATAAAGAAACCTCTCTATTCCCGAGAAAAACTACATCATCTTACTGAATGTGTACTTTGTATGATTGTGATGTCGACTTCCCAGTTTAAATGCTCCCATTTCACATTTAAGGTTGTTTCACCCGCTCCTTCTGTTAGGCTCAGAATGCAGCACTGGAGGCTCAGGCAAACACGGAATTGGCCGAACGCATTCATTGCCTTGAGCAGGAAGTGGCGCGCCACAAAGAGGATTCTGGAAAGGCCCAGGCTGAGGTAGACCGCCTACTGGAGATCCTTCGGGAAATGGAGAATGAGAAGAACGACAAGGACAAAAAGATCAATGAACTGGAGAGGTAGGTGGATGCTTGTACGATGATCTTAAGAGTATAGACGATGAGTGACAGTGGTTCATGTAGAAGGTCTGGTTCCAATCTGTATTTGTCGTCTTTGGATTAGTTTCCGTCTTTCTTGGTCTGGACCATGCATCAGTCACATCATGTCACTCAAAAGTGTACCTACTTGTCTTTTGGCACTTTATGAGTATTGCTTTAAGAGCTCAGTAACGTGTCTTTAACAAGTCTTTTCTCATGTAATGTTAATGTGGCCTTTATGTCCATTTTCTCCTGGTTTGTGTGGGTCCAGTATGTCCGAGTGCACCATATAATCTCTGACTTGGCATGTCTGAGTTCCCCAGTCGTCCCCTTCCTTCATATTTACTCTTCTTGCTCTGAGTCTGTTTTTTCTCTTCCTACTGCTTTCTTGTCATTGCACGGGAATCTTTCATTCTTCCAGTTTGGCCTCCAGGTTAGTACCTACACTCTTTTTCCTCAGCGCTTATTTTTTGGTCCCTCCTCTCATATTTCTCTGCCTTTGTTCTTCTAATACATCTCTGTATTATCTGGAGCCGTGAGCCACTGCCGTCTCTCGATTCTCCGGCTTTCCTTTCTAACTTCTGTTAATCATTTTTTCCTCCCTATTATTTGAGTCAGTTGTGTAAAGTTCTACCAAAGCAAGTGTGTAAGGTGTTTGTAATGTTCCTTTTCAGAGTGTTTAAAAGACCTTTCTGCATTATTTTTTTTTCTGTGTTCACAGTTGATTTTAATGTGCTTTTTATTAAACGCTTCACTTGTGGTGTGCTGTAATTAATCAGCTATAATCTTAAAATGGTTACTGTGATTACTAATGATTACTATGTCACGAGACGACCAGCTGAATTTAAGCATATTAGTAATCAGCGGAAAAGAAACTAATCAATTACATGTCCTTGGTTGTTTTTTGGAGTTCAACTGGACCAGCCTTGTGGGTGAAAACATTTAATCTCTCATCCAAGTGACTGAAGTTTCTTGGATGATTTCAGTGTCAGACATTTATGTAGAATATATACTATTTCTGCAATATTTGACAGGGCGGATCAAACATTTTACCTACAGTTGGATAGACCATCACCCTGTTAAAATTGCTGTACTTGATTTTGATTTTTTTTTTTAATACATACTGTCCACTTCAGTTAAACTTCACTTCAGTTCACATTTTCTCACTCTCAAGAGAAACTACATATTAGAATAGGATTTATTGGGTGTTTATTTAGACTAATAATTTGTAGGTAAAAGGTAAAACGACAACAACGAGAAAACATACTCCCAAAATAACCAGTAAGACAGGAGTGACTTTTTTTTTTTCCTTATTTTGTGTCGAACATAATTGAAACACAACATAACTGTCTTTATTTCGGGGTGACCCCATAGGCAGATGAAGGACCAGTCGAAGAAGGTGGCGTCTCTGAAGCACAAGGAGCAGGTGGAGAAGAGCAGGAACGCTCGACTCATGGAGGAGGCCAGAAAGAGGGAGGACAACCTGTCAGAGACATCACAACAGGTGAAGGTGAGACTTTGGCTGTGTGAACCTCACTAGTTCACACTCACCGGTACTGTCTCGTTAGCTGGATTTTTACCCACCTGTGCTTGATGCCGTTCTTCAGGACACCCTTCGCCAGAAGTCGGAGCGTATAGAGGAGCTGGAGGAAGCCTTAAGAGAGAGCGTTCAAATCACAGCAGAGCGTGAGATGGTGTTGGCACAGGAGGAGGCTGCCAGGTCACTCCAGGAGAAGCAGGTACGTAACACTGCCACACCTCCTGCCAAACCAGGAGGACCTACGGCACACACAACCAAATCCAGATAATACAAGAAAACGACGATACTGAGGTTCTTTCTTCCTCACCTTGTTGCTGTCATTATGGTGTTTCTCACTCTTTTCTCCTCTTCCTTCCTGTCCGCTGGCTTCCTCCTCCTCAGCTCTTTTATCTCTGCTTGTCGTTTTCTCTCGTTTTCTCTCTGCTACACACCGCAGAAGCACTTACTCAAACCAATGCATGAGTCCAACCTCGCCCACCTTAAGTGGTCTAAGGTATGAGTATTTGTGACCTCCATCAGTGAACAACACTCACAGTGGAGTGTATACAATAACGGCAACACTTGACAGTATTTTACCACTGATTGCAATATTGTCTGGTGCTGTCATTATTTCCACTCACTGTATTATTATTTTTTCTGTGTTAGTTTACCTGGTTTTTGCTTAGAAAACAAAACGGGGTGCTTAAATTTTGGGATGGGCTCATGTATACATTGAATATTTGAGGAATATTTACGATCACGTTCAAACAAGTGTCACTGATTTCATGATATAGACATCAAATGGTTCACATTGTAAGCAAATGCCAGGTAAATTAAATGTAGTGCTGTAGTTTTTACTTGGTACTTTTTCCCACCCACCCGTGTCATCGTTGAACCCCAGTCCCTCCCAGCAGCCCACTTGACACCGACCCTTATCAAACCAGTTCATATTTGCGAGTCTTTTTCAAAGAGAAGCCCAGCGCTTTCACTGACGGACTCGATCTATAATCTGTCTTTGCTCTATTCAGGGTTGAATCGTTTGTTTGTGTGTCTGCAGATGGAGGAGCTGCTGGGAGCCATGGAAAAGGTGAAGCAGGAGCTGGAATCCATGAGAGCCAAGCTGTCCTCCACCCAGCAGTCTCTATGTGAGAAAGAGGCTCACCTCACAACCTTACGAGCCGAGCGCAGAAAACACCTGGAGGAAGTGCTGGAGATGAAGTAAGACTCTCTCTCACACACACACACAGGGGAGTGGAGTTAGAGTCTGGATTATTGATTGCTACCTTCACGGTGTAAAATGTCATCCAATTCTGGCCTTCCCCAGCTGGTAGGGTGATGTTGTGCTATGAATAATAAATGACAATTGAACTATTTACCTGTATGGTTAAATGCCACGGTGTTGTTTTCCATCTAACAGACAGGAGGCGCTGTTGGCTGCAATTAGTGAGAAGGACGCAAATATTGCACTGTTGGAGTTGTCCTCATCGAAGAAGAAGAAAACCCAGGATGAGGTGGCGCTGCTGAAGCGAGAGAAGGACAGACTGGTGCAGCAGCTCAAGCAGCAGGTGGGGAGGAGGCTTCTGTCTATTGTGTGACATTTAGTTTCCTTTCAGGAGCCTCATGACCACACACACACTCATGTTGGTGTGTCTTACCTGTTTGTCTCATGTAGACTGAAGGAATGACGTGAAAGAACAAACGGCATCTGTCTTAATTATATGAATTTACCAGTAATTCTTCTGAATGACATTCCAAATGCCACTGTTTTGTTTTTGTATAAAACATCATTTTGCTCATACAGTTTATTCTCTTTGTCTGTTGTCTGACTGTGGTCCATTTGGAAAAATAAAGCAAAAAATTGGCTCCATATCAGATAACAATGTGACTGGCTCTCAAATAACTGCTTCCACAGAGTTTTTCCAACTCATGTAATCATTCATGTCCTAAACTCTGTAAATTGGGGTAATTATGCAATATTCTGATTAGTGTTCCTGATGAGCCTTTTTTCAGGGGGCAGTGTGCATGTATAATACTAGTAAGAAGAAGAAGAAATTGCATATACTGTTTAAAGCACTTTCCATTGAACAGAATCTCAAAGGGCTGCTGAAAAAAGAATTTCCAACAATGAAAAATAAAATGATCCTATATTGAAATAAAATCCTACATAAATAATACAACGCATCACGGTCTAAACGAAAGTATCTTAAGTACCTTTTTGAAAGAATGCATTGTCAATGGAGCTCTGAGGTGATCGGGGAGGGAGTTCTATAGGGGAGGTGGGGGAGTATTTATATATATATATATATGTGTGTGTGTGTATATATATGTGTATATGTATATATATATATGTATATGTGTATATATATGTATATATGTATATATATATGTATATATGTATATATATATGTATATATGTATATATATATGTATATGTGTATATATATATATGTATATATATATGTATACATATGTGTGTATATGTGTATATATATATATGTGTGTATATATATATATATATATGTATATATATGTGTATATATATATATATATGTATATATATGTGTGTGTGTGTCTATATGTGTGCGTGTGTGGGATGTGATATTCCCATCCACGGTCTGAAGTTTGTGTCTGGGGGTCTAAATATTTCTTACTGGCCTTTTGTCTTTTGCAGACTCAGAACAGAATGAAGCTGATGGCAGACAATTACGAGGACGACCATCTGAAGACTGCCTCTGACCAAACCAATCACAAACCCTCTCCGGACCAGGTTAGACTGAATCATGCCACCTATTGGCTTGGATCACGTCTTCCGTTCACCTGATAAACTGCCTGTTTGTAACACTGGTTTCTTATGTTATTTCTAAAGGAAAATGTATGACTTAACATGGAAGTGTTATGTATATACACACTAACCACATATTCCTTTCCAATGCTGCGATTGGCTTAACTTGTGGCTAACAGGATGATGAGGAGGGTATTTGGGCGTAGCCGAACTTTTGCCCTCCCTCCCTCTCTCTCAGCTATTTTATTCAGAAGGGTGAGCTTTGTATAAAAAGCCAGATGTGTCACAACCCTTTTCATTGTCCTTCTGTGGCATGTTTGTATGATTTTTCTTTTTTGTCTCATTCTATGTTGATCATCGTCACTGCTCAGTTTTTCTGTCCACTCATCCTGTGCCTATACTCTGTTGTGTGTCATGTGGGTTAGGGATCAGTGGTGTGTGTTGGTGTGTTTGCATGCATAAGCTAAGAGGATGAGAGGCCTCTTAGCTTTGCACGCTGCTGCTCTGATTGTAATGATTATCTGCTTGCATTTTGACCCCCCGCAGGCAAGTGTGGCATCAGGACGAAAGGTTGTGGGGAGTTGAGTAAATTACTTTTGTTGGACACATTGAAACATATACAGGACAGACCACTGACTATTGCTTGTGCTTACAAATACTGGTAATGGTGGTTTACAGTTGTGCCCAGAGCAGATTGGACTTTAACTTAAATACACAACAGGTCCCAATGCTATTGAAAACGTTCAATTTCATCCGGATGTTTTCATATTGACAGATGGTGACAGTATTCAAAGTATTGCAAAACTATAATATATAATACAATATTTACACTGTTTAATGTGCAATGTTACACTGTTTATTTATATTCCTATTTATATTTACCATGTAGTTGTCTGCGTGTATATTACATGAATATACCTACAGCATATTGTGCTATATAATATATATATATGTATATGCGTATAAACACAGACAGATATATGATGTCAACTTGCACTGCAGCCACACGTGGTATATTAATATTATAACTACATACATAATAACATTTTGTATTTATCCTGTGTTTTTCAGTTGCCATGCAACAACATTTCATTGCCAGACCTACCGTGGGTCTGTGCAATGACGATAAAGGAATTCTAAGTCTATCTGTGTTAATCTCCAATCATGTCAGTAAGGTGATGTAATATTTTGTCAGGCTTAGACAAACGCAAATGGGTGATCACAACCTCGTCGCAAAAGCAGCAGACCATGAAAACGTTGTACGCTTGATCTGACATGAGGCTCAGGATGTGAGGTGGTGGTGGTATGACACACGTGCATGAAGGTGGCTGACGCTTGAGTTTTATTTCAGATGTGGAAAGTGTATTTCTTTCAAATCTGTTGCTGTGATTTCATCCTAATGGTGTTCTGTGCAGTGTGCTGAAACAAAAGCATTTTTTTTCTGTTTTTATAAACCTGTCAGAAAGAGTTATGTTTAGGATCCAATTTTGACTTTTTTCATCTCTTCCCCGTACCTCTTTTTTTTGTGCCTTGACTGCTTTTCCTTTGTATTGCACAACTTTCTCATTCTTTTTATTTTCCCTCTCTGTAACTCATCCTTGCAGATGATACCCCCTCTTCTAGCCCTGTCCCAGAACCGCAGTAAGCTCAAGCTCTACATCGCTCACCTGACAGACCTCTGCCACGACCGGGACCCCAGCATCCTCAGCCAGCTCATGCCACCCTCTCACTATCACCACAGCGACCCCGAAGACTGGGAGGAGGAGCTCCAGAAGATGAGTGCGGAACAGGTAATGACAAAGGCTGGTTTTTAAGACTGTTATCCATGTTGACCTGTGTCTCATGGGTTATTTTATAACAATTCACCTTCATGGTAATTTTATGTGTGTTCTTGGGGGGGTGGGGGGTAGAGGCTTTCAAAGAACCATGGAAAAACCTAAACAATGCTGTATTTCACTGACGCAGCCATGTTTAAAGGTTGCCATTTATCAACATGCAAAGCAAACCTCTTATATATCTCATAACTGGGTATGTTATTAATAAGGTTAAGAGCTAAATATGGGGTGGGCGTTGGCTGAGGTGGTAGAGCAGGTCGTCTGGTGAAAAGGGTTGGCGGTTTGATTCCCGCTCTCTCCTCATCACGTGTTGTTGTGTCCTTGGGAAAGACACTTCACCCACCTTGCCTCCTGTGTCCCTGCACTGGTGTATGAATGTGTGTGCAACCCTGCAAAGGATATAGCGGGTTTGGAAGATGAATGAATGAATGAATGAATGAATTAAGAGGTAAAATTTTTATTTTAGTAAGTGCATACTGGTACTAGCCCACGTGCTGCTTTTTGGTAAATGTTGGTTGTTGATATTGCATATCATTCAACATTAATTTTGAGAAAGAAATCTCATTCAGTTTTGGCAATTTCATACAATTTGACTTCAGCTGTCATATTATTAGATAAATATATGTGTAAAAAATATAGTGTAAAAGGCATATGGTGGGGGGGAAATAAGACATTTTTTTCACAAACCAAATGGTGTATAGACAATAGTGGAGTATAGAAGGACAACAGTGCAAATGAGGTGCATATTTAAAAACTATAAATCATGGTTCATAAATGATGCTGAAGATTCTACGTTTTTGCAGCATCTCTTTATGTAAACAGCTTCTCTTTTTTTATATTATTCAAGATTTTTCATAACACAATACTACAGTTACATTCATATACGACAAGACATCATACCCAACTCATAATGACAGGGTCAGAGACAACTGATAAAATGCATACAAAAAAAAATACACACCCGAAAACCACAAAGAAAGGACATAAAATGGGTGCAGTGACAAAAAAACTGCTTTTCTAAATTCATATTAACTAAAATCAACACTTTCTGGATAAAAAAAAAATCTTTTTTACTTGGATGAATGATCTTTAATTACATCATCTCAAGTAGTTTTTGTTCCCTTGAAACCACCAGTGTCATATTAATCTTATTTTGTCATATCTAGACGTTATTTAGTCCTGTATTTGCAATACACCATTGGAGTTGACGGAGCCACATTATAAACATAGCTCTCTCCAAGAGAAATCATTTGAATTTCCTTTAAATTTTAATGAGCATTAAAATAAATTATAGAATTATCATTTATTTTATTCAGATTTTTCATAAGACAACATTACTGTTACATTCATACATGACAAGACAACATTCCTAACTCATAATGACAGGGTCAGAGACGACAGACAAAATGAATACAAAACATTACACACCCCAAGACCACAAAGAAAGAACAGAAAATGGGTACAGTGACAAAAAACAGCTTTTCTAAACTCATATTAATTAAATCAACATTTTCTTGGTAAAAAAACATTGTGTTTTACTTAGGTGAATGAACTGTAATTACATCATCTGTAGTAGTTTTCGTTCCCGTGAAACCACCAGCGCCATATTAATCTTATTTCGTCATATCTAGAAGTTATTTAGTCCTGTATTTAAAAGGAGTGGCACACATCCTGTCAAATACACCATTGAAGTTGACTGAGCCACATTTTAACTGTGGCTTTCTCAAAGACAAGTCATTTGAATTTCCTTAAAATTTTAATGAACATTAAAATAAATTGTAGAGTTATCAAAAACGTTATCAGAATCTGAAGATGTTCTACAACTGCATCTTTTAAGGTGTTTTTTTTAATTCGCCTGAGACACATGAAATATTCAATGCTGCTGATGGGATAGAAAATCTAGAAAATTCTGTCAAAGTTGACAAACTGATATCTTTGCAAATAAGATTTCAAGTTACCAACACGTTCCTCCTCATTCATCTGTAGTCAGTAGCTGAACGTTCCTCCTCATTTATCTGTAGTCAGTAGCTGAACCTTGGGATGGAAGGTGAATGAGTGTATTTGTTTGGTTTTTTTTTTGCGTGCAGTTGGAGCGGGAGCTGGAGGTGTGTGAGAAGGAGAGCGGAGAGCTGCAGGAATACGCCAATTCAGTTCTGCAGCAGATCGCAGACTACTGCCCCGACATCCTGGAGCAGGTGGTCAACGCCCTGGAGGAGTCCTGCTGACAACGCTGACCTCACGCACAACACCTACCGAGCCCCGGTCCTGAACCCGGGCATCCCTACCTCCATCTGACCAGGCTCCCAAGGGAAGACCGTTAAGAGCTGGGGGCATTAGCGGACACCTGCTGAGCCGCCTGGCCTCGCTCCCCTCGTCCACCTCAGATCGAACCTTTACAACCGCCGAGCGCTTTCCTGTCACATGTGGCTCTCTTGATGTCAGGCTCGCGAAAATCAAATCAAGGGTGTTCACAAATTCAACCGCAGCGCTGTTAAATATGGCACTTCAAACAAGTATAGAGTGCAGGCTGAGGTCTGCTGATTTAATCAAGGAGGTGGCAGATGGCGAGGTTTGGGAACAGTGGCAGAAGGAAACGCGAAAGTACACACACACACACACACACACAGAGCAGCACACTAGAAATACACCAAAAGTACTGTAAGGATGCATTAGGGTTAAAAACGTCTTTTAAAACTTGTATATGCAGGGATTTTTTTTGTTATTTATTTCAGTGTCTGTGCCAGGGAGTCGAAGCAACCTTCTTTATATAATAAATCAGTGCTTCATTACAGTTATATTATAAAAGCACAAATTCAATCAAAGACGTCGCTCAGACGCAATGAATATGACAGATAAGCACTGGAAGCCACTGCCTTTTACAGATGAATTTTAATTACCGGTCAGCCACATTATTAACCTTTTTTAAGTTCTACATCACTGG
>JAPTHA010000024.1:8157055-8180290 GCA_029814585.1 Gymnapogon annona
CAACGCAGGGGACGCTACTGGATGCCAACTTTCGCACGGCGCCAGCCTCGCATACAATACCAACACTGAGACGAAAAAAAAAACTTAAAAAAAACCCCAAAACATCTAAACACAACACAAATCAAACAGTCAAGTGACGGACTGAACAGTATATATTACAAATAGCATAAATGATAACCCTTCATTTCAATGCACAGACTGATGATCGGTATATCCTACATACCACTCCAACAACACTGAAAATGACAGCTTTTTGTGGGAATGGCTGCTTTTGTTTTTTTTTTTTCTGTTTTGTTTTGTTGTTTTTTTTGTTGACGGACGTGACTGGACCACTGAGACTGAATATAAAGAGGGATTCAACAGTGAGCAGACATTCTATACAAACTTGTCCTAGACCTCAAAAAATATTCTGACATGAGAAAATGTAAAAATGCTTGTTTAACATGTGTTCACCTTTACAAAGACTGCCTTCTCTGTATGTGTGTGTGCGTGTGTTTTTAATTTTTCTTCCTCGTGTTTGTTTATTTTTTTTTAATGGACGTCCCCCCCCCACCCCAAAGTACAAATTCAGCTGGGTCAGTAGAGAGCTGTGGACGGATATAAGGATTAGCTGGTTACACAAAAGAGGTTATAAAGTGCTTGAGATAAAATGTTTATAAAACCACACCACACTCCCCCTTTTTCACGAGTGGAAAGTTTTACTGTCTATCCACGTTTAAATTGGTAAAAACAAATTTTTTTTATTTTTTTTTTTACCATCTTCTTCATAACATAAAAGACACACGTTGCTCACTGCTTTTTCAAACTTCACCGAGAATGTTTCTGCCAACCCAGTGATGAGGCCTGAACTACAAAAACACTGGGAGGTGCCAGAACAAAAGCCCCAGTCACATTATTCACTAGGTTGAATCTCATTTGTGAGTGAATCCCTTGCAATGTGTTCAAATGCTTCGTTTCAATGCAGAGGGTCGATGTTTAACTACTGCCTGACCCCCTTACCGTCCCCCCCCGTCTGCTATACTGAATCT
The DNA here is from genome assembly GCA_029814585.1 of Gymnapogon annona. Lineage (NCBI taxonomy): Eukaryota > Metazoa > Chordata > Actinopteri > Kurtiformes > Apogonidae > Gymnapogon > Gymnapogon annona. The sequence goes on from JAPTHA010000024.1 coordinate 8,158,084, forward strand.
GCAGGCCGTGATGGCTAATACACAGACAAAACATTGTCTTAATGTACCAAATTTAAAACATCTTTACTCTCAGAGTAGATTAAAGTCAAATTTTGACATGTACCAACAGGAAGTTGGATTGATTGTGAAATACACACCTGTGAAACCTGACAGATTGACAGTGAATCCACATTTCTGCGCCCCGTTTTTTGGCTTTGATAGGCTGTGGTTTTCATCCGTTTGTCGGCTGATGAACAGCTTATTTTAGTTTAATTGTCATTTTTAATAAACTGCCTACTCTTTTTGGTCTCACTCAGATTCCTTTTCACTGTATTTTGCAATTCTACTTTGAACCGTTTTCAGATCCATCAGTGCAAAATGTAAATTCAGGCCATTTTTCCAACTGGTCATAAAATTTTGATCAGGTGTGTATATCTTAATTGCAAAAAAAAAAAAAAAAGTTCGATTGAATGCTTACGACAATAATCCATCATTTCTATTGGTTAAAATGACTGCTTTGCTGCTCCAAATGAAGGGCAAACTTTGAATTTACACACTCGTAAAATGAGATTCGGCCTACATCTGACACGTGGTGCAATCTGGTATTCAGTCCAGAGTTGGACATTTCTTATTGTATTCCTTTTTGTTATGCTTCATCTGCATGTTCTTCCAGACTCGCCTCCATTACTCTTTCACTGGGTGTCTCTTTTTGACATTCTAAATACCTTTCCAGCTTCTACAACCAAACCTGGCAGGCTCACAAAATTAAAACACTCTGACAACAAAACACTGCATTTTGAGACTAATGGATAAAGCAGGTTATTACAGGCCTCTCTCATCCTGCAAGAGGGGTAATAACAAAGGCGAATTGAACGTTTCAAGGACAATGGATGTACGAAGGCTATAATTACTGATAAATATATCATAAAATTAAGGGGTTACAGAGCTCGTAATTTGGGTTTTAGGTAAAAGGGGGCATTTCATTCTTAAATAATTAAAATCTTTAACTTCTGCATTGGCACAAAATACCACACTCCAGACTATTAGCTGATGTTAGGATGTACAACTCTGCTACATATCTCCTAAGTGCCCACGCCATCCACTACTTATCACTGCTTCTGTAGGCTTTCCAGTATGTCCTCAATCTTATCCATGTTGGATGATGCAGAGATCGATGCTTGCAATGTATTCTGTAGGCTGGTCTGCATCTGTGTTTGTAAATTGGTCTGCATCGGAGTCGGCAGGCTTGTATCTAAGGTCGCCTGTAAACTGGGTGGTAGGGCTGTTTGTGGGTTTGCCTGCATTGCGTTCTGTAAGCTGGTCTGTATGGCGCTCTCCAGGCTGGACTGCATCTGTGCCTGGAGGGTGTTCTGTAGGCTGCTGTGTATGGTGGTTGGTATGGAGGATGCAGCCTGGGCCATGGGCTGGTCCAGCAGAGTCTGCATGTGGCTGGGGTTCTGAGCCTGGCTCTGAGCTGGCAAGGTGGGTCCGGAGGAACCGAGCAGCTGGGGCGAGTCTGGAAGGGAAAAAGAACATTATCGTCATCACCGCTATCATTAATGCCAAGGTGAAGAATAGACTGAGCTGGTCTTCTGCTGGGTGAGTATCTACACTAATGGAGGAGGAGGGAAACAAAACTTAAAATGCAGCTGAACTGGGACAGATCAAAACATCTGCAGTTGGTAAAACTACAACATAGACTTCCTTTTTAGTCATTACGCAGACGCACGCAATGGATCTGGCAACGAAATGTTGTTGTTTGGCAACTGACAGCACAGCTTAAAAACAAAAAAATGCAAAAGTGTCCAAAGCCATGACTGGCTGCAGTGCAAAGGTGACATCACGTAAAGTCAATATACATATATAACATACGTTCTTCTGGTCCACAAGTGCCCATTATAAACAGCTGCAGTTATAACAGATAAAGTACAGAATGACAACTTGTCAGATATGTTGTGTTTTGTGTGTTGAAAATGTGATTAACTACTGCTTTACTTTGGCAGTAGATCTACTCACCGTTCTGGATTCCAAACACAAACAAGTTGGGTTGTCCCTGTTGAGCCACATTCCCACTGACTGTGGTTTGGAAAAGCTGCTCTGGGGGCTGCTGGCCAGGACTGGCAACCACGCCCACACCTCCCTGCACCACAAAGATGGTTGGACCAGGGGCAGAGGCCTGGTTGTTCAACTCCTGTGATCCAATAGTATTCTGCAGGCTCGACAGGGACGTTGGTGGCAGGAACAGCTCCACAGGTTGATTGCTTGGGACCGTGCTACTGCTGGGGCCCACTTGCATTGGCTGCTGTTCCTGGAACAGGTTCTGTGGTTGGTTCTGGGCTGTTGTCGAGTTGCTGCCTGAGCTCTCATCTTGGAAGGACATGGGCTCTGTTGGATCTGGCTGGGCAATTCTAACGCCAATGCTGCCTATAGATGAGGGGCCTTGGGTCTGGGTGCTGAAGAGAATAGTTGGAGGGATAGCTTGGGGGTTGAGATCTGTGGTGCAGAGGAGCAGACCCGTCTGCTGGGGTTGGGTGAGCTGGCTCTGGGGGACAGCGTTAGTCTGTGAGTGGTTGGGGATACTTTGGAACAAGGCGCTCTGCTGGCCCATTGTCAGCTGTGAGGACTGTTGTTGGTTGTGCTGTGGTGACTGCTGCTGCTCCATCGGGGTGCTTTGGGGCTGAATCTGAGAAAGCTGGGCTTGGGGTTGGTTTTGAAACATTGGAACAGACTGTGACTGGCTGGCGGACGTCTCCATAGAAGAGATGAATGCCAGCTGCTGTTGTTGTTGTTGTTGCTGCTGCTGCTGCTGCTGCTGTGGGGGCTGTGGGTTTGGAGACAGGTAGAGGGTAGACCCTGTGGGCTGCTGCTCTGTGTTAAGACTGCCACTGGTCAGGACGGTCAGTGTGTTCTGAAGCAAGGCGGCCTGGACCTGCTGTTGGGTGCCCTGTGTCTCAGCGAGTGGTCTGGGTGACTGGAAGAGCTGCTGAGGGGGAGAGGTGTGGGATGGAGGCTGTGAGGGGAAGCTGGTCTGGATAGTGAGCAGCTCCCCCGCCTGCTGGAGAAGGGAGACCGGCTGCTGTACTTGGGGGGAGGTGTGGATCTGAGGCTGGAGTAACTCGGCCTGAAGCTGCTGTTGTAGATTCTCTAAGACCTGCTGCTCTTGCAACTGTTGCTGCTGTTGTAAGTTGCTCAACACTTGATTTTGCTGCTGCTGTTGCTGCTGTAGTTGCAAATTGTTAAGGATTTGATTTTGTTGTTGCTGATCCTGAAGCTGTATATTGTTAAGGACTTGTTGATTTTGCTGAAGCTGCTGCTGTTGAATGTTTTCCATGATTTGTTGCTGCTGCAGTTGCTGCTGGTCCTGTGGCTGTAAGATGATTTGCTGTTGGATCTGCATGTTACCGAGGACCTGCTGCTGCTGCTGTTGCTGAAGGTTACCTAGAATTTGCTGCTGCTGCAGCTGTTGATGCTGTTGAAACTGTTGCTGGATTTGCTGCTGCTGCTGCTGTTGGATTTGCAGCTGTTGCTGTGTGGAAAGTGAATTTTCTGTGGTGCCCAGTCGAAGGCTGTTCATGTTCTCCTGGACGTGCTGCTGAAGGGAATCTGCAGAGGGTGTGGGGTTGTACAGGACAGAATTCAGTTGCCGCTGTGCTACAGCTGCTTCAAACACCTGCTGTAGTGTGGTGTTACTTCCAGCCTGTAGCTCCCTGACTGCCCTCTCCAGCTGGGCAACTCCTTCCTGGGGAAACATGGAAACCTGTGACTGTGGCTGAGGGGTGGCTGCTATTTGGGGCATGGTCACAACTACGACCCCGCCGCTATTATTGGAACCCTCAGGAGGCAGGCTCTCTTGAGGGTCCCTGAGGAATTGCTGAGGGACTTCTGGGGTCACAGGGGGGATTGTGGTGTCTCCTGATACTGGGAAAGGCGGTGCTGGGGTAATGTCTTGTTTCTGTATGGTGCTGAGAGATTCAAGGCTAGGGAAAACAGGGGGGGCATGAGGAAGCTCCACATCCTCGGCCTGTAGGGGCAGCGGGTTCTGAAATGACTCGCCACCTGGATGAGGACTAGAACTGAGCTCTAGGGTCTGCTGCACTGAGACGAGGGGGTCGGGCTAAGGAGGGAAAGGGAAACAGTGTTACTAGCTGAAATACAGAGGGTGCTCAATTTCGTCAGGGGATATCTTACTTTGAAGACATCAGTGGGTGGGGGATTGCTCGACACTTCCATTGGTGTATCTTCTTGCCGTTTAGATGGTTGAGTAGTACAGTCAGTGCGGTCAGATGACATAGACTTCAGCTGTTCATTGAATATACATGTCTCGACCAAAGTGGGACCTTCGATTTTCACTGGCCGGATCAGTGAGTTATCAGCTAAAGGCAAGAGAGGAAACACAAGTCAGCAACTGAAGAAAGAGAATCTGAATCTGTATCAACTCTAACTGGAAATACTCAAAGTAGTCTTTTGAATGACGAGGTCAATCAAACAACTGCCATAATCTCTATATTTGTCTAAAAAAATACATCTAATTCAACAGACACAATCTCTTTATGCAAATGAAATGGATGAACTCTGTAATCCGTGGGTGCATAGTTGAGCTGGAGGCTGTACCCAGGTCGGGAGTGTAGGTGAAGGACTGAGCATCATGTGATCTTCCAGCATTGGTCATCACAAAGATTCCCACAGAAACTGGAGAAGAGATTGATTGGTTGTGGAACGGAGGGACTGTCACTATCAGGTGATTCTAGAAAATAGAAGCACAAAAGAACAATCTCTGTTTGAGTGAAATCCTGAGTTTTGTCAAAGAAAGCTGATGGGTAGACCAGGCGGGTATTCATATTGCGTTTCATTTACCTGATGGAATAGGTCCATGTCAATCTTTGCCTCTGCTTGCCAGGAATTATCATCTACAAAAAAACAAACAAACATGTTTTTAATTTTGGAAAAAAAAAAAAATTTTGGAAGCAACTACAGAACTGAGACGACCTAATGTACCTGCGATATTCTCTTGAAAAACAACTTTGGTTCCTTTCAGAAAGTTCTTCCCGATAATGAAAACTTCTTCTCCTCCTCTTACTGAACAGCTGTGAAGGCTCTTTTTCAGGATCTCTGGCACTCCTGCGGGCTGAGCTGGGGAAAAGGAATAATCAGAGAATGAATATACAGCTTACTTGTGTTTACAGAGGAATTTAGAAGAAACTTGTGTGGTCTAGGCAGCTCCACTACAGGTCTAACCATGTCTGAATGTTTCCTGTTTAGTGTTGGTGTTTTCCTTTTATCGTGCTTAAGTACTTACTGCAGAGGATTGGCGATGAGGGGACCTGTAATGTGAGGACTGATCCATCTGCTTGACTGATACTGACTCTGAAGGCCAGCCTCGCTCGAGTACTCTTCTTTTTAGACCCTGCCACGCCAATACGGGCTTCCACATCTGCATTGCGCAGCTTTAAAATTCCCACACAGTCCACCCTGTAAAAGAAACACAAGACTGAGAATATGCGACAAAAGCACAAAACATGAATAGTGTGAGTATTAAAGTGATTTGTCAATTGCATGAACTCCTTACGCGAGTGTCATGTCGCTGCTAGGTTCCAGAGGGATCTCAATGACAGTGGTGCCTTCAATGTCCACTTCCTTGCAGGCAGTGGTGTTACGGCCAGTCACTCTGCATGCTTGGTAGAAACCATGAGGCTTCACTCTTCCTGCATCATTTGCCACAAACACCTGCAGCACAACTGGCTCATTCACACCTTCCAACTGGGGACAAGGACATTGCACATACGTAAAGTGTCAATGACTCGCACAAATAATCGAAAACATAACTGATCAAACAACTCAGACTGGAGTTGTTCTAAATTTCAGATTTTGAAATGACAGTAAAGAATCGTGTATGCTGAAAAGGGCCGTGTGATCTCACACCTATCAGCTGATCGTATTACAGAACACTCGAAACTTCAGTCATTCACACCAGTGATCACACCAGTCAAAGTTTTAAGTGTAAACTTCTGAGCAGCCGCAGGGGAACAAGCTGAGAGGTCGGTGCCTGATAAATCAACAAACGACAAGTGCTTTATCTTTACTGGCCGGCTCCACAAAGAAAGTCACAAGAATAGTGATGTTAATGATTACTTCCATTATAATTAACGACAGATACAACGACCTGTTTAAAATAATGCAGTTGCAGGTAAGCGGTCATGGTTGGTGCTTAGAGTGGATGCTGCTGGTGTGGTAGTATTTATCCTGAGTTAAGAGGTGGCAGTGGCCTTTGTCAAACCTTAACAGTGGGAAATCCTTGCTGTGTGCGGTCTTTGACGGAGCCTCGGCTGCCCTCGGTCAAATAGCGGGCTCTGTGCTGGGTTTCTGGTTGCACCAAGATCTTAAGCTCCTTTCCATCGCCCCTCTGGGGGAACTGACCAGACAGTGAGCCACCCTTCACTGCTGTCCCCGACTCAAGACAGCTGCAGGCAGGCAAAAAAAAAAAAAAGACATTAACTTGACCTCCAGATATACAGTACATTTGATTTAGAAAAGCACAACTAAATGCTCATTACAGCATCACTACTGTGGTACAAAATGTTAAAAACATGCACACTTAAAAGGTCACCTCACCTGGCCATTGGACTAGACTTGTCTGGGCCCAGCTGTGATAAGACAAAGTGAGGCGCCTTAGCACTGTCAGCATCAAACACATCCATGCTGTCCTCTGGAGGGGCAGGTTTAGGTCCAGGCCGCTGGCGGGGAGTCCGTTTTCTCGACTTGCGTGGCACCTCTGTGTTGTCGTTGTAGGAAACGGAACTGATCAAACTGAAGTTGGAAACGGAATCATCGGCCCACATACTGCTGCTATGCTCTGAATCTGGACCCGGTGGACCAGATATTGTAGGTTCCTCTTGACAAGACATCTGGCTGTCATCAAATAGGTCCTCGGGTGGTGGCGATATGCTTAAGACGGGCCGCCGTTTTGATGGGGTGTTCTGTGGCTGCTGAACTCCTAACCCTGACAACACTCCTGACCCTATGTCTCCTGGCACCGTGTTTGCTCCACTGTTGGCTCTGCTGGAGGCAGAGACAGCACCCTCCATACTTTGCACCTCCAAAGGTCCGTCCCCACCAGTGGGGTGGTGATGCTGGGGAATACTGAGGTGGTCTGAGGATGAGGTAGAGGGGCCGGTTGAAGGGGCAGGGCATGGTGCTCCCATGGCCAGGGAGGAAGAAGCAGAGGGGCTGGAGGTGGAAGAGGTGGCATCTGCAGTAGTATATACAGATAAACAAGTGAGTACAAGTGTTCACGCAGAGCAGGCTAGCAGTCCCATTCAAGCAGCTGAATTTGTGCATGATTTGTATTGATTTCCCCTCTTCCCAACTCTAATTTCAATAGTCTGTTGTGAGTTATATGCCCTCACTGTGCATGCGAGAGCTGTCAAGCATTGATCAAATGTTGTGAAGTTAAAGTTGAGAAGGGTACTGTTGGTCCCACAATGTTTTGATTCCTACAAAACCTTTCTTAATTGAAATCAATGTGACAAAACTGACATGCTTTGTTTACAAAAACAAAAGCAAGCTACAAATTGTTACATACACATTGCCAGAAAGAAACATGACAATATCTGGTCAAACTTTCTTGTGCAGCCAAATTTGCAAGCTGGTAATGTGGTGCCAAATTAAAATTGCCAGGGTTGCCAAGGTTATAGTACAGTTTGTGCAATGTGCATTCAGTAGTAAAAAGTAGTTTGCGCATGCCAATTGGAGGATTTGGTTGGGACTGAGCGTAGCCATGGAGACAGAATAAACAAGCCTCTGACCTATGGAGCAGTGAACTGCAGACCATTTTATATGCAGACACTCCCTGCCTCAGAGGGAACTTCCTGCAATAAAAACGAGACAGCCAATGAGCAACAAGAGAGCTGATCATTCAAGACTCAACTTCTGTCAGAAAATTGGATGAGTTCATATACTGAAGGTAAGGAGTAACTTTTGAAGTTGATCATTTGTAGACACTGAAGCATGTGTATTTGGTTAATGATGATCTGGAGGGAATTACAGTCGTCATGCTTTTGATCAGCACTGCTTAGGGGCAGCTGCGTCAGACAGGATAGTGAAAAGATAGGATTAAAAAAGCGCTCTGTCTAACACGACTGTGTACAGGTTAGTTTGCTCTTTACATTAAACCCAGAACTGTTCTTCACAAATAACATCAACGTTGGCTGCCCTGAACCATGATCCAAGATCAGATTCTAAGAATGATTTTTGTTCATTAATTTTTCAACTGTCAAAGTGTCTCAAGGGGCAACTTCACAGTTTCAAAAAAGACAGAACCTTAATGAGTATAACCTCTTCTTAAATAAAGACTAACTTCAATCTACGCAAACTCGTGATCAGCAACTTAATTCAATGTATGCAAATATATATAAAATGTACATTAAGATGGTCAGTTTTGGCACTTCATCCAGTTATTGCGTGATGTGCGTGAAGATGGTTTACAATTTGTCTGCATTGATGTAAATCCATGAAAAAAATGTACTGATACAAATATCCCTGGTCATAATGCAATACAAAGTCTTTTCACACTTTCTGTGAGGGGAGTCTTCCAGGATGGTTGGGCAAAAATGATCTGAAACAGCACTTGTTTTGTAGTTTTCATGGCATCTCTAAAGATGGATCATTCAATGCTTTTGGAGTCGCCTAAGAAAAGCAAAAAAGTTACTGTGCACAGGCATCACAGCTGCTGAAAAAAAAAATTTGTGAAATGAGAAACAAACAAGCTATGTTAGCATGCTGTTAATGCAAACTTAACACTTGTTTCAGCTGTTTTTCAGTGTAAAAGATTCCTCTCTTTCTCCGCCTTATTAGTGACACCTAAGAAACTTGAATGAATGTTATTTGAGCATCGGGGAGATGACTTGGAATGAGTGTGCGCTTTGATCTGAAGCTTTATTTTGGAAGGTCAAATCTTTTCAGTTTTACAATTTGAAGTTGTTAGCTGCAGGCACTTGCAGGTACAGCTTAGGTTAACGTTTCAACACTACACGCAGTCACTGTAAGCAATGATGCCTGCCATGCTGTTGTAGGTTCTGCGTTGTACAAAATACCTCAGACGGTCACTGCATAGTGTCAAAAAAAAGAAAGGGAAAGAAACCAGAGCCCTGAGCAGAGAGAATACCCTCTAACTACAATACAGACTGAACAATATAGTACCAAACCACAACAGAAAATTTGGCAGTGACCAGCTTGATTCCTAATGTAAAACCATACTGGTAGTGAAGCATGGTCCAAGAACACTTGAGTAAAATGTAATCAAAATGCCTTGTAAAGCCGTTTGTATAAATACTGCACTAACCTACAAACACACATTTCTTCCAGGTGCAGAAAGTGGTGAAAGGGTGAAATTGCCCCCCAAACACGTGCTAGGCCACATTGGTTTCTTCACTTGTACTTTCTCGGGGGAAGTCGTTTAAGGATGGGGAACTGATCCCAGATCATGGTCTTCAAGAGGTAAGTAGGTAGCTCACCTGTGGCCAAGGCTGCTGAGGGGGGAGGTCCGGCCTCTCCCCCACTCTTCTGGCTCATGGTGGCTGGGTCTGTCTTGGTGGACGACGGCTGAAGCTGGAGCTCTTTGGGGAGGAGGTCATATACTGACTCTGCAGATGTTAAAGGATGGAGAATAGAAGAAGTCAGACTAAAAGAAAATCTAATCAGCTTCAATGGTTGTTGGGACAAAGGACTAGAAATGTTCAAAATATTAGCCCACGTTAATCAGTGTTTTATAGTAGCTAGAATTGAGTACTTGTGCGATGTGTATTTTGAGATAGTGCTGTATTCCTATAAACTTATGTTTCTTTTTTTTTAACCAAGCTCAATGTCAATAATCCACATAACAATTTACCAATGTCAAAAAACAGGATCTTAAAGTTTTCACTTTGAGCAACCGTCCATTAAAATGAGAGAAATCTAATACCAATACACAAGTAACTTATGAGACTTTGTTCCTCACCCAAAGTTTTTCAAACAGCAGAGCTCAATTCAAAATGGGAAATAAAAGACACTTCATAATATTCTAATAACTAGCCTGAGTGTTTGGTAGCACCGTTTCAAATGCATTTCTTGGTGGCAAAAAACACAAAGTGACTGCTTTTTTTTTTTTTTTTACAGCTTAGTCGAACAAATCCTGAAAGGGACCTGAGTCAGAACTGGGTCTCATGATTAAAATGTTGTTGTATTTGAAAGAAAAATTTTCAGGCGACACAACCACAAGCACTCAGTGTCCTATTAATCCTTTCGGAGGGTTAAGCTAAATAAAACCTGTCAAGAGATTCTCTGATATTGAAGTGTTATAAGATTCTCAGAAGACCGTAAACCAAAATAAACCACATTTGAGAGAACATAAACACATGATTAGATAGTGCGGTTGCTTAGAAACAGGGACCAATCTACATCCTGACGCGGCTGTTTCAGCGGTGCTTCGATGGCACCAGGCATGTGTAGTAGTCATTTGACACTCAGCTCTGACTTAGCGCTGGCAGAATATTGAAACTAGCTGGACACATGATCTGTCACTTCTATGATGTTGACAGAGGAGTGACAACACAAAGTCACTGCAGTTCATGGTGCATTGACACAGAAAGCTAAAAGTCCTAACATTAGAACCCACTTAAATCTACGGAATATGTACAGTATGAACATTTGTCCCTCCAAGGAATTGCTCTATTATTACAAGAAAACCTACTTCCACTACAGAGTTTGGAGATATTTGTTAGATGATGATGATGAGTTCTTTCGGCTTTTTCCCCTTGGGGGTCGCCACAGCGAATCAAATTTGTGTATTTGATTTGACAGGAGTTTTTACGTCGGATGCCCTTCCTGACGCAACTCTTGTATTTATCCGGGCTTGGGACTGGCAGAAGGAGACACATGCCCCCTTGTGGCTACAGTTGGCAGTAGCATGAAGGGTCTTGCCCAAGGACCCACTGGACACTCATCCCGAGTATCGAACCCAGGTCCCCGATGCACCAGCTCGGTGCCTTAACAACTGAGCTAGATGTTTGCATGAATTAAAACTATTTCTGTAACTAAACCATGACAAGGATGCAGTTATAGGGGTTCCTGAGAAATGCACGCACTGCTTTGTTTCCAGCGAGTACAGTGTCTGAAATAGCCCAGCAGAGACTACTGTGAACCCAATGACTAACATACAATATTCCCTGAAGCTACTCTCAGTTCAGTGGAATTAAATGGAATTTGGTTTGTGGTGTTCCACAAGTGCCAAAGAATTACATTTCAAGTGCCCCTCAGTGTTGCTTTTCCAAATATAGAGCCAACTTCATTCAAAGACCTACTGTTGTGAACACTGTCCTTTTGTGACAATAAAGCATTGACCAGGTCCGGAGACCCCATTGAACAATAACATTAACAAAACAGAGCAGTGTTTGTGTGCATTAGTCTGCTAAACAAAACTATCATAACTCATGAATTAACAGAAGAATAAAATCCAATCTTGTCCCAAACAGAAAAGTGTACGATCATGAGTATGAGCCTGTGTGTCTGTGCCTTTTGTGTTCTGTTTATGGTGTGAAGACAGTGCGTCTTTGTGCATGGATGTAAACCAGACTGACCCCAACCCAACATGACCTCAGGCTTTAGTAATACTCTTCCCACGCAAGAGCTGCGTGTTTAAGGAGTTTACTAAACACCTGATTAACCTGATTTGAAGAAATGTGACGTGACATTAAAGCCAATTGCATTCTAAAGGACACAATTTTTCCCCCTATGTACACAGAGGGTGAAATACATTATATCAGCTGTGATTTTATACATATACACGCACATAAAAGTAATCTGACCTTATTCGCGAGGTACACAATCTCAACTATGGTATTAGTCAGAACAGATAAGGGGTTTTGGATAAATACTTCAGTTCGGGGTTTTTTTTCTTCTTCAAAACAAAGATTAGAGAGCTTTGCTATTTGACATTGCTTCTTTACCAGATTTCCAGTAATTTAATGGAAAGGAAACCTTATCCACTTAATGCTTAGTGATCAAATTGGCCTTAAGCCTCATCAACCACAGACATCTAAGCTAGTGTGTTTAGCTGTTACACATTCGTTACTTAGGTGGAACCATAAATTATTTACTTTGGTTATCTTAATAGTGGATCATGTTAGAGCAAGAATCATTGCAAACGGAAATGGATTAAATTGATACACATTGATCGCTGCGTAATCCTTACTTTGATTATGTAAATGTCCAATTTGGTTATCTGCATACTTTTTGAATTTACTGATGCAAAAGGCAGTGCAGGATGTAAACACCATGCAAAACGGTGTTTATACACACACACCACAAAAGAACTGATGCTACCAGGTGATAAATGTAAGAAAAACAGCCAAGGTTTAAAATGTGAAGGTTGTGGTCCGCTGTCATATGAATAGTAGACACTTTGATGTTACTGAAATTACATTGCCGTTTGATGTTACTATTACAGAGGTCAAAGATGACATCTGTACATGTTTATATGCACGGGTTTAATGTTTTCTATGTTTATAATCAAGTACCTTAGATTATGCCCGCAAGGAGTAGCCTGCAACAGACCAGCCAGCCGGGGGCTGACTGACTTTAACCTACGCTTAGAACAATTAAATTACCTCATCTCACAGCTATGCACTGCTCACATTACACAGGCCTTAACGTTTTTTTTTGCCAAATGGCATGGCCACCAGTCCATTTTTATTCTTTGCAGCTGGCTCGGGGCTAAGACGGGGGATGACAGATGAATAGACAATTCACGAGGGCTATGTTTTTGTTGCAAATGAAAAAATATGCAGACCAAGAATGTATCTTAGTGCCCAACAATGGCCGCTTTAATTACACTCTTGAACACACGACAGTATACTCAAGCCAGAATACAGACAAAAGAACCACTCACTACATTCAACCCAGAAAGAGTATTTCAGCTAGATTCGAGTATTCATACCATTCTGGTTCATTCTGAAATAAATATTAGCAGCGCGTTACTCCCTATGAGTCTGTGAATGAGTGTGGCAGACAGTTTCAGCTAGTTACTCATTATAAACTTAACTACGACTACACACATCTAGATTTTGCTGACCTCTTAATTTCAGAGATGCATAAACTAAATTTTACCACGTTTCCCTGCAGAACTAGGATCAAGCAGAAAATCCTTACGTATAAACCTCTCTTTATGGGTTCATTAGTGTTGTGCCATGCAGATGAATTTGGTATATTCTCTTCTACAGTGACGTCTTTGCAGATAATGCTCAGAAGTATATCGGAAAAAACTGGCACAAAAATGTGACCCAAGATATGATGCGCAAGAAAATCCTTTGACAAGTAAAACATGTCGAGATTGTAAATTGGAATGGAGCGCAATACATGTTTTATCTCTATTTGAAAAAATGCGTTGTCTGTGTGTTGGCATTCGACTGAGAGACACAGGGAGCTTTCAGTCCGTCTAAAATTACAAACTACTTTTAAAATACCTTTAAAAAAATACACTTGGTGCAGGGAGATAACACAGCTGATGCAAAACATATAACCCTCAAGTAAATGTGAAAGCAGCACACTTCAGCTCTTTTCAAAACATTTTGTCTCTTCTCGTTCAACAGATTTCTACAGTTCTAATCGCTACAGTGGGAAAATGGACTTCTACACCTGCAGGGAGAGTGTTCTGTGTAGGTGTTAATCCATATGCTTATGTTCTCAAGCGTTTGGGTTTGTAGAGGGGGTGGTGTCCTCAGGGTAGGGTTGCTGGTGGGTATGGTGTGTGAGTGTCAGGGTCGTTGACGAAAGGAGTGGGTCACTCTCCAAATCCTTAAGGAGGTAAGATGGTTGTTAGCTGAAAATAGTCTGGGAATGTAATTTAAAATGGTGATATAGGTTTTTGAAAAGTACTGTCTCAGATGCCCCACCCTTCACCCCTCACACACCCCTTCTGTTTAGGGAAGGATTTTCCACTTTCACAAAAATTCTTTGACTTAAATGAGACGAATCTGCCGTAAGAAGAGCTAAACTAGTTGGTCCAGTTAAACCAAGAACGTTGATGTGGGCAACTGAGAACTTACAGACATAACCAAATTATAGTTTTTGGGATAAAAAGTATCAAGATTTAAGACAAAAGAACAATAATTTTGTGACCCGAGTTGAAATAGAAAATGAGAATAATCTGTGTCTACTATAAAACACCTAGAAACAGACAATGAAGATGTGTTTAACACAAAAACTCTACATAAACTCCATTCCAGTCTTAGATTACCATTTCTGTATTTTAACAAAGAGTTTATTGTCTTGTTAACCAGACACTCTTGCATAATTTATATATGTGTGTTATGGAAGAAAGACACATGAAATAATTTGTCCCACCAGAAAAGTTGCATTGGGTTACAAATGTCAGGTTGATTGGATTCTCATTGTCACACCCTCTTTTAGGTTGTCATGTGTAGTTTACAAACAGGAATAGAATGATATAAAAAGACACAATCTCTACGACTCAATGAAATGAGAGATTGTAGCCATCTGTAAAATCAATCACAATATAAGATTGTCAGGTTACCCACTCCTACCCCCCAGGAATACTGTGAAAAGTTCTTAACGGTGATAAGTAATTTTTTGCATTTTTGCTGCTGTGTTTTGGTAATTAAAAGAGCTATTGATTAATTTCAATGATGAAACAAACTGCAGATTACATCTTTTGGGAATATATGCCAATACTTCCTATATTCAGAGTCGGCAAACAGTTTATCTATCAACTGAAATTTTTTTGATTGAGAAAAAAAGCAGTAGAACATCAGTAGGTCACTACTGACGTTCAGCATTCCTCTCAGTGGAGCTGAAACAAAACCGACCTACCAAATAGTTGAGTGCATTCTGGCAGGTCAAAATGCAACCTCGACAGCTGTCCCTTGAATCACATACAGTCTGATATACGTAAGTTTTCCAACCGCATCTTTGATGAGCAGGTCTGCTGCCTTGACCCAACACAAGCGCATACCCAATTACTGAGATATAAATAAACAGTCCTCATGTGATATGGTGTGACCATATGGCAAGCTCAACTGAGCGTTCCAGGGTCACGGAGCGATGTTTTCTGCTGGCTCATGAGCACCCTAAACATAGCGGACAGATGTGAGTCCAGTGGGTCAAACAGTAGGCAAGCAAAGGTGGTACTATGTGACAATGCTATTTGCTAATCACTCGCCATACAGACTATGTCTATAACTGGGAAGTTAAACAAGTCAGAGAGGAAGCCCTTTAGTCAAGCAGCAGCCATCAACATGCATAAATGAGTCTCAGGTTACCCCACCACTTTAAGAGCAGTCCAAAACAACACATAATACACCGCTCTGCAGGCATGCCTTCTCCTGGTGTTGAGTAGATTCAGAGACATCATTTTGGACGTTGAATTGATCCACTTAAAAGGCAAGGTAGCCTAAAGACAAACGGCCGCTGCTGAAAGCTCTAAAAACACTAATCCTATTAACCACAACAGAAGTGAACCGTGGTTTCTCAAAAGAGTTCTCAAATGATGCAGCAACACCCATCTAATAATAACATAACAGTTGGCAGACATGTGTCCACAGTTTATTAGAGACCTTGTGCTGGAATATATTTCCGCACGGATGGGCCCTCGTGAAAGAACTCCCTTAATCTGACAGACTGAATATCATCACACTTTTAGGTTTTTCGGTGCCAATAACGTGATCCCCCACTCTGAAACTAGAGTATATTGTGAGGACAACTTAACCAAAACAAAGCACCACTATCACTCCAGAAAACTAAACGAGAGGGGGAAACAAAACGCAGACTTGCGACTTTGGCTTGCTATACAAAAACACACCCTCACACACACACACGCGCCTCTGTAGAGGAGACTTAAGAACATTAAACCAATGAACAATGTGGTGGCGAGTGCGACCTCACGGAGCTGTGGCTAGAAAATAATGTGTACCAATAATCTGTTAGCCATAAACGCACCAAACAAACGTCATCGCCATTATCAAACGTACCGCCGTGCCACGCTTAACATTGGACAATAAACCGAGCAGATTATGCACTTCCATGCATGTGACGTTAATACCTAACCACCCAGGTGGTCCCCCAGTGCACGAACCAAAATGAGGCTAACCTACTAAGCTAGCTACGCTGGCTAACGCCAGAAAGCAAGCTAACTAGTGCTAGCTAGCAGATTAAACATGGGCTATCAAGACATTCGGGTTACTTCTAACAAACAAGGACAGAACGTGTTAGTATTGTTTGGATCGTCATCGTAACCTTTATTCGAGCAAACGCTTACCTTTAGAATATAGAGACTTAGGGGAATTGAGGTCGAGATCCGAGCTAAGAAGGGATATAAAATCAGAGGGCATCGCAGCGCTTCATCGAAGGGGAGGGGAAGCGGACACTCTTTAGTAGAAACGAAGTCGGCTACTCTTGTCCAATAAATATAAACGTTTAACAAACGGAATGTTTTACTATCCAGACTCTAGCATCCGCACAGTCTTAAGGAAACGAATATAAAACTTTCGATACTAAAAACCGTTATCTATCACGTCTCACGTTGGGGCGTGTATGTGTCTGTGCAGAGAGAAGACACATTTCGTGCTACGTTGAGACGGACACACACAAACACACACTTGTCTAATGTTGGCCGGCCCACCTCCACGCCCCTCCCCTTTTTGTTTACTGTGCGCATGCGCAGTGACTGACACACAACTGGGTTGCAAATACCATACAGTAAATGAAAACATTATAGCCCCTGTAATACACCGATTTAGAAGATAATCACTGACCAAAAGCTGAAAATTAAGGACACTGAGATTAAACATGGCCATTGGGGGAGGAGCCACTTTAAAAAGTGAAAAGATGTTACCTATATTGCACTATGACAATGTAATACACGTTTATTCCAATAATTCAATATTTATATAGGTTTAACTAAGTACTTTTCAAGCATGTATTGAAACAATAATGGCTATACTTTGCTGTATTTGTATTTGCTGCACTTAAATAAATGAGCTGAGTACTTCTGTCACTGGCTACTTTGGTTCCTCGTCTCGCCTTCCCTTCAAACCCATTTGGGCAGCAGGGTCACAGGAGGATTTTGGTGAGGGAGGGTGAATCTTTTCTTACGCAAGACTCCATAATAGACTAAATTGCATCTTGTTATTGAAAGGTTTTCTTTTCTTCTTTTCAAAACACTGCAAATGACATGGCTCATAAAAGCAGACATCAGGCTATTCTCTCCACATCTGTGAAAGGTCCGCCCTACAGCTGTCATCAGTGGACTGTGTCTAGATTGTATTGTATATGGCAAGGTACCTCCAGGCACAGTTTTTTGGAAGGTGCAGTCAGTGCGCAGGCCTTCACACAATTTTTCTTTTAGCTCCTACAGACAGTCACTATTTATTTACTTAAGTACTGTAGTCTTTTTCATATAAAGTCAATTCTTCAGTCAATAAAATGTTACTTGTCTTGTAAATAGACAAGTAACATTTTATGAGACGTCAATCACAGTGCGACACTCCATAGATGATGGGAAAATATTTTTGTACAGATAAAGTCATTTTTTTTGGTACTTAAAACATTCACTATGTGTTTTTCGTTGTTGATCTGATGGACAGATCATCAACAACTATCTTTTTATATATCTTTTTTTGTACAAAAATGTATTTAATGAATGAAATGCTAACGGCGAAAGAGCATTAAATAAAATGAAACCAGTGTGGTGGCGGCCGGCAGACATTGCACCGTCCTCCATTTCCCATAATGCATTTCGGCTGTCATCACCGTGTTGTTGCGGAAGTGCTCAGGAGAACTGCACTGCCGCTGTTTCTGTACTCGGCACTGACAACTGAACAGACACTGTTCACGGCGGTCAAATCTAGGTTGTTGAAAATTTATATCACCATCTTTTACCCGAAAAAAACTCAAGTCATGGCAGCTCTAAAATACGCAGGTATGGACGATACAGATAGCGAGGATGAGTTACCTCCTGGATGGGAAGAGAGATCTACTAAGGATGGATGGGTCTACTATGCAAAGTAAGTGTGACATTTGCAGTCAGCACAGCTGTTATATCACGCACCGCAATGCCATTACTTATGATAAGTTTTGTGTTTATTTATTGTTGAATATTAGACCAAAGTGAAAAACAAAACAGTCACATCAACGCTTGAAATCAGCAGCTCAATGGTGGCTAAATGAATTGTAATCAACTGTATTTTCTGGAGGTGATGTGACTAATCCAGTTTGCCACAACTGATACTGACTACTGACAATGTAGGTTTTGTGTGAAATTGAACCAAAAAAAAAAAAAAGAATAGAAAAGTCTGTTTAAATATTGTCAACATGGTGTCGTGGGTCGTAATGTGATACAGTATGCAGTAGATGCTGCGGAAAAAAAGAACCATCACGCCATGCTGCGAGTATAAAACATTAAAACAGCGAGAAGAATATCGATATATGGAAAAGTGGTATACTTGGGCGAAACCGTATCAGCGTCATATTTTATGAGTTCTTAGCAATCGTCAATTAATCTTTAGTGTCGTCCTGTAAGAATGGCCTTTGATACTGAAGCATTTTTTTCTGATTGTTTAAACACTACTATTGAAACAAAATCCTATTTATGTAATAGAATTCTACACACTAGGAGCAAATTCCCACACCAACACTCTAAAACATCATATATCTGTTACAACAGCAAAAAAAATCTTGCAAAGCTTGTGAAATTTGAGTCAAAACACACACAAACCCAATATTTAACCGACCAAGCACAACACAGATCATGCACTAATAATATAATTGAAAAAGTAATACAGATTTTACTTTTGTGTGCACGTCATTGCAGTTTCTAGGTAGACGACACCGTTGAAAGTTTTGCATGTGTACAGTAAGTACACATACACAGTTATGCACACATGTAAACTATGCATGTGTAGTCAGTATAAATACATTCATGGAGAAATTTTCATTTTTTCTATTTTTTTGCAGTTTTCTGTTAAATTAAGAAAAGGCATGATTGTATGCCTTTTCCTCAGTATCAACTGTATTGCTTACTTTATTACTTTATTATTACTTTATTATCGTCCATCTGCTGTGGGCATGGATGTCAAATAGAGATCTGTTTTTTGTATTTAACATATGTTTTAGTTGTTAACGTTTTTCTGTGTCCTATTAGCCATGATGAAATGAAGACACAATGGGAACATCCCAAGACGGGAAAGAAAAAACGCTGTGCTGGAGGTCTGTTTTATTCATTAGTTCTTAATTTACTTGCTTATGCATATTTTCAATGTGTACTTACACTGTTCAGTCTTGTTGTAAATGGGGCATAGATTTGATATTTAATTTATTTACTGAAACACTATTTACACAAGACAATTTCCTAGAGTTGCACAAATGGTAAACAAACAAACCTGTGTTCTCTCTGGATACTGGCTTTCTCTCAATATTGAAAGACATGCACTATAGGTTAAGGAAAAACCCACAATAGTCACAGAATTAACTTGAGTCTGACAGAAGTATAAATGTAATGAAAATTATCCAATGGAAATTAGACACTGCTTTCGAATTGTGGTTCAACAGAATGATTAAAAAAACCCCAAAACAAAATCATGAAACAGGACAAAAATAATGGTACCCGTAGAAAAGTATGTAATCTTCTGTCTTTTCTGCAAATCAGCAGTTAACTTGTACAAGTGCTTGCGTGCTATAAAGTGCTAAGTGTACGCTCTAAAGAGCTTTACGTAAGGTAAAAATTATTTGTGATGAACACTCGTTTATTACAGTCTTCTAATTACCATCACAGGTGTCTTAAACTTGTCATCAGTTAGTCGGCTTATGGTGAAATGGCGTGAACCGCACCAAACATGGACCAGAGGAAATGAAGGAGAGTGTTGTCTTAGGAGTTTAAAAAGAAAATTATTGACAAATATTTTAAAGGTAAAAGCTCTAAGACCATCTCCAAGCAGCTGGATGTTTCTGTGAGTAAAGTGGAAAATATTATTCAGAAGTTTCAGATCCACGGGACTGTAGCCAACATCCCTGGACGTGGCCACAGGAGAAAAACCGGTGACAAACTGAAGAGATGGACAATAGGAATGGTAACAAAAAAGCCCAAAACAACCTCCAAAGAAAGTAATTAGGTGAAGTACAGGTGAACTCCAAGGTATGGATGGTGTGATTTTACATGACGTCAGTGTCAGATTGCACTATGTGTCATTGTTTGAGCCAAAGTTCACTTCATGGACGACAGCTAAGGAGGAGGACACCACTGTTGGGAAAAAACAAAATCATAAAAAAGCAAAAACTGAACTTTGCCAAAATGCATGTTAACTACCACAAAGCTTCAGGGAGAACGTTAAATGGACAGACCAGACAAAACCGAAAGGCACATCAGCTCTATGTTCACAGATGCAAAAATGAAGCATATCAGAGAAAAGAACACTGTCCCTACTGTGAGACATGGAGGAGGCCCGCTTCTGTTCTGGTGCTCTGTTGCTGCATCTGGCACAGGGTGTCTTGATTCTGTACAGCTACAAAGAAACAACTCAAGACTCTCAAGGTATTCTAATATTTGATTTATTTATTTTTCATTAGACAACAACATTACATTACACCACAAAACAGTCACATTTATTCCCCACCAGCCCCCACCCACACTAACAGGGCCAAAGGCGACAGCCAAAACAAAACTAAACAAAACAAAACCAAATAAAACACAACGAAACAAGACCGAACAGCACGAGACAAGATAAGTCAGGATGAAATATCAAGCTGTTCTAGACAGAAATGTGCTGCCAGTGTCAGAAAGCTTGGTCTCAGTCATAGGTCATGGGAAACAGGATAATGACTCAAAACGCCCAAGAATGACTAAGAGCAAAACATTGCACTCTTCTGTAGTGGAGTTCTATGAGCCCTGGTCTGGATCCTATTGAACAGCTGTGGAAGGACTTGAAAGCCGTCATCTAGAGAAGATGCACAAATGGTACAAAATCTCTCAAACCTGAGAGAGACCTGGAGTGGTTTGCTCCTGGGAAGTGGGTAAGAAACACCTGCTGAGAGGTACACAAGTCTCACTGAACAGGCACAGAAATGGTTTGATTGCCTCAAAAGGTTGCGCAACAAAACATTAAGTTAAAGGTCCCATCATTTTTTGTCCACGCCTATTTCACGGGCTATTTATTTATTTATTTTTAAACAAAATCCGTTGAACCACAATTCAAAAGCAATATCTGATTTTCACTGGCTAATGTTTTATTACAATTTTAGTAATTATGGCTTTTGTCAGATTCAAGTTACTTCTGGGACCATTGATGGTTTTGTTTTGTCATTAACTGAGGGGTACTGTCAATTTAATCACAGCGTAATGATGCATCATCGCTGTTGTTTTTGTTAAATTTGTATTCAATCTGTCTTGTCACACAGATTTGCCATATGGCTGGGAGCAAGAGACTGATGAAAAAGGCCAGATGATTTATGTTGAGTGAGTAGTCGTGGCGTTCGTTGTCTAGGTTGAATACACAAGGTATCGGTCGTATGCTCAATTTCTTTAATCCTAATTCTCCTGCCATTTCCAGCCACATTAACAAGCGAACGACGTACTTCGACCCACGTCAGGCCTTTACGGTGGAGGATGTAATAGTGAAGCCCAAACGGTACGATGGGAATACTGCAGCTTTAGAGATCCTACAAGGTCGTGACCTCTCTAACAAGGTGGTGCTCATCACCGGGGGCAACTCTGGCATTGGTGAGTATCATCATTTTCATGCTTATGGTTTTACTGCTACTGTAATTTAGATGGAGGGACAGGTTCATAGTATTTGAATGATGACACAGATTGTGTAATTTTTTTTTTTGGTCATTTTTTCCTTCACGACACCACAGTGCGATGGATGGAGTCATTTTTTAAGATCTTCTTTAATGTATACCATGATGTGTATCATATGACGTTTGTCAATTTAAAAGGCAATTTCACAAGCCAAAGAAGAAGAAGGTGATTTTTGTAAAAGCCTTGAAGCGTCACTCACAGTTGTGAAATTACACAACTGTAAATAAAAAACACATGTAAATGTTGTGGCGGTTTTGTCATTGTAACAGTCTCTGTCTATGATCCCATGATCGCTTCAGAACCATTGAAGATGTCCCTGCAGCTCCAACACAACCCGACTCATAGTGAACTTCACCTTTATTAATGCTTAATGCTTAAATGTATTAAGGT
>JAPTHA010000024.1:8216503-8233771 GCA_029814585.1 Gymnapogon annona
TCCTCCCTCTGGTCTCCCATTACTCCATCTCTGCTTCCCTTTTCCCCCTGTCTCCAGAGAAGGGGATATGTGTTTGTCAAGCTGACACCTGCTCTCATCTTCTCTGTTGGTCATACTCACATGGAGGGCCGTCCTGTTGAGGAGGCCTTATACTGACCTGTTAATTACCAAACTACCGCTGGCTCTGACCTTGTTTAGGAGTAGTATCTCATTTGTTTTTCTCCCATTCCTTATACATCTCAAACAAGTGACTGTTTTTTTTTTTTTTTGTCGGCGACAAAAACTTATATCTTAAGTGATTTCTGTCTCACACTTTATTATACAAATGCCCCAATATGTCTTCGGCGCCCACCGGGTTTGGCTTCACCTGTGTTTTTATGTGTTTATATGGTGTGGAAGAAGCTGCCAGTGTGAATGCTTACTGCACATACAAGTCATTAAATTAGACAGTTGTCTCCTCTCACCTGTGATTACTGCTGTGTGCAGATCATATAAGCAGGTACCCTATAATCATATCTATAATAGCCATAATCAGCCCTTTAATGCTTTGTAATAGCATCCATATAATGGTATAGAGTAGCATCAAGAGAATAATTCAGGCATAGATAATGGTGTGATAGCGTGGTTTTACCCTTGAGTCACAACATTGAATTTGTTGTGTGTGTGTGTGTGACGTGCATGTGCCTGTGTATGCATGTATAAATACACCCCGGAGCAGTTAAGGTGTCTGTAAAATGCCTGAAGAATCACATTTCCATCAGAAGGCGCTCTTAACCCTTTCTTGTTTTCTTTGTGCTCACTGCTCCATGGAGCGTCCTTGCTGTGAGTGTCATGTACAGTTAGCTCTGCGGAGACAGAAGTGCGGAGGAGAGACGTTCCCATATGACGCTGGCGGACTGGAGATCAGATCTGTAAAAAAAAAAAAAAAAAAGGCTGACAGGAGAGCAGCAGCCGCAGCAGGGGTGGCGGCGGCGGCGGACGGAGAGTGGAAACGCTGAACGCTCTTCCGGGGTGTAATGTGAGCTGACAGCGTTCCTCAGGGATGGCGGGCAGGATGAGGAGAGAAAGGGACATCAGAAATACCTGGTGCTACTGTACCCAGAGCCCAACTGGGAGTACTGGGAGCAATATCTCAGCATGAGGGATGAGTCTAATGGAGCGTTAGTCTGAACGGAACATGCTTCACCTCCGCTCACATGCGTCAAGGTCCTGTGTGGGCTCAGGCTGTATGTTTTACAGACGCTGATCCGAGATTGTCTGTAGATAGGGCCCGAGCTGATGGGGAAAATATACGAGAAGACTGAAAAAAAAAAAAAAAAAAGCCAAGCAGACCATCTTAAGTTGACACAAAAACATGGTTACATGCTGTTATTAGAGAGACGCGCTCCTCTAAGTCTGCGTGTATCTCCATCGAGGCCTCTGCCCTGCAGCAGAACGCTACAGTGAAATGGAGAGGATGATGAATATTAAGCCTGTCTTCCTCAGTGTGTAAATGCAGTTATGCATTCACTTCTTAAGTCATTTATCTTTTTCCGCTCCTCTCCTATCCTCACCCTGTCTCCCAACATATGGTGTAAGATGAGGCACACACAAACACGGAGTAAGAGCATGCACTCCCAAGCTACGGAGTTCCATGGGAGTCTTCACACACCACTGTGGTCATATCTCTGCAGTGTTTTCACATAGTGTTTTACCACTGGAAGAAATAATCAGCTTTTTCCCTTTTTGAAAAAAAAAAATCATTGCTATTATATTTATTATCATTAAAGCGTTATATAAATAATTTAAGTTGCATATTGTAACAATAAGGATCTCTGTAGAAGCTGGCTAAAACCATCTTTCTTTTGTTTTCTGTTTTTTTTCCGTCTGTCTCCATAGCACAAAGCAAAAGTAGAAGCGATGATGTGTGACCTCGCTTCTTTCCGCAGCGTGAGGGAGTTTGCAGAGTCTTTCAAGGCCAAGAAACTGTAAGTACTTCCCACAAATGTAGCCCTTATCTGTGTCATTAATGTCATTATTGTGATTTCGCACAAGATGGAATGGGTTCGGTAGGAAAACTCAAACAATTTTGGGAAATCCTTTTGTACTTCACAATGCCCTACTGACAGAGGCTGAATAATGATGTTTCCATGCTACACAATGCATTATTTTGGGTCATTTTATTTGTGTCTGATGCTGTGGTTTACAGAGCTAGAGCTTTTACCTAAAAGTCGTCCTTGTTTCATCAGTATTTGTAGGCACCTACTGTGAGATGGATGCACAAACTGAAAAGAAAAAAGAATCACTGATCCCCGATGTGGCGTTTACCAGAAGAGAGTTTTCTATATTAAAAGGCACAGGAAGAGCTTCTATATATTTTTTTTTACTTCCCTGAGACATGCTTTTTAATCGTTACTTCCCCACATCTGTGTCACATTCAAGTACAGTTTCAGATAATTGAAAAAGAAAAACTTTTCTATTGGTGTTTTCATATAAATTAAACTTTTGCTCTTTAAAATTAATAGGAAACTAAAAAGTCCAAGAAAAAAAATTAAATGAGGACGAAACCTTTCGATACCTTTTGATTATCCACAAAGAAAAACAATTGAGTTCAATTTCACTTCTGTATTTGAACATGAACATCCTACGTCGTTCCGAACAGAAAGTCAAACGGAATGAACAAAAAGTTGCTTTCACTTGACTAAAATATGTAACATCAAACCTATCTACTCACAGAAGGAAGCCTTTTCTATGTTTCAGTCTATTTGGGTGGAAGAATACACATACAACCATAAATAAATGCCAATGAGGACATGAGATTCTCTTTCTTTTTTCTTTTTTTTAACACCAGTTCCCTGATTCATCACGATTATTTTCTGACTCTGAGAGGACGTCCAAACTGTTACCAATGGACACCATATGGACAGGGCCCCAGGAGTCAGTGTGTGTGTATTTGCATCAATTTGTTTGACATTGGTCACATAAAGTAGACTTTATGACACTTATTTTGTGGTGGTCAGCTTTTACAGCATGTGTCGTGCGTTTCCTGACTGGTCACGCAGTTGCTATTTCGGGGTCATGTTTTCTGCCATCCATACTGCTCATCCCTCCCCACAGGTCTGCGAGCCGGGGAATATGTGTGTGTGGGTGTGGATGTTGGTGTCAGGGGAGCCCCATAGGGAGCTGCAAGGCAGTCATTGCCTGTAGCAGCCCTGGGGCAGGGTATGGCCATCCAGGACACGTGGCTTGGGTCGGAGCCAAACCTCACCGCGGCTTCCCTTTACTCTTGCGTCCTATAAATCCCTCCTATCCCTTACACGTATCCTCCCGACCTGCGCTCAAACACACTGACCTCCTCTTAACCCCCACTGTCCCCCGGAATTCCTCGCCTGTTTCTGTAAGTCCCTCCATGCAATTTGTTTATCTGCATCCGATTCCCTCTCTTTTTCCCTTTCTCTCATGTCGTCTCTCAGTCTTTTTCTGTCTGTGTCCCTCCCTCTCTCTACCTCAGTATTTTGGCAAGGTTGTATTTCTTCATTAGCTGTGCCGTTGCGGGGGGGGGGGAGGGGGGAAGTGGGGGAGTCCCAAGGGACGTCAGAGTACATTAATTCTCATCAGAAGGCGAACAGAGCAGAGTGGAGGCTGGGAGCTCTGAGCTGTGAATGGCACTGGGCAGCTGTCTGAGTCTACCACCACTCTATTACTGCACGTATGTCTTCAGGCATAACACACACACATACACACACACACACACACATGCACACGCGCGAAATGCATATATGTTCATACAAGCACGTAAACACACAGACAATTCACAGTTGGTAAACACAGAAAGAGAGACACACACTTCCACACACACACACGTGCACAATAATGCTCCAGCAGCGTGTCATTGACAGGTGAAATGCAATCAGAGTCTTTTTCTTTTCCTTCTCTCGTTTCTCACTCCCTTGCTTTTAAGTGCTTTAGTCAGTGGCTTTCACGCTGCTTTGTGTTCCATTGACCCCGATTCTGCTTTAATTGCCTGTCCTTTGAAATGAAATTACCTGGATATTGATATTGTTGAATGCAGTGCAATTTCATTGGGATGTAACTGATGGGGGGGACAGCGCTGACAGAACGTCCCTGATATAATTTCTACTGAATGTTCTGTAATTAACACGTGCAATTTGTTTCCACCTGTACATTTCTTTAAAGGTTTTTATCCTGATATGATTTCAAACATATTTCATATAATGAGTAGTCTGCGTAAATAAATGCAAGCCAGATCTAAGTAGCCCAAGATTCCTGCATTTATCTACTTAATAGTGACTGTCATATTCTTACATATTGTCTGTACCGGTTTTTTACAGGTGTGTAGCAGTGTGTGAATGTTTAAACAGTGCACATTTCTCTATGTGTGTTGCCAGTACCAGTTTCCTTTTTGCCAATAAAGTGCACTGTTAATGACTTGTAGTCTGAGCCCATCTCACACAAGCAATCTCTTCCTGCTGGCCCACATTATCATAGAGGTCAGGGGTCATACCCAGGGGGGTTATTTAAAGTAAATATATAAACTGATGTCTCCCTGTTTGGTAGTTAACACCCTCGTTTGACCAGCGCTGAGATTGCACAGTGCTCACAGTGTTGTGTGAGGTCTTAATGTGGAGAAAGGGACTGTGGTAAGCGGCAATAGGCCTATTAAAGACATTCATTAGACCTGCGCTTATGAGAGAGGGACTAACTGGTGGGCAGTTGAATTAACAGGCCTTTTACATTACAAGCAGACTCGCTGGAGGCCCATCTGAGCTGTGTAGGGGAAATAGCTGTACTGGCCAGAGGAAAGTTGGTTATTGGAGTTTTTTTATCTCAAATTTGTGACGTACTTTGATTTATGTGCTTTTTTTTTGTTTGTTTTTGTCTTTTTAACCCAGATTTAAAGTAAGATCACATTTCAAATTGTAGGAGTCGAGTGTATATTTGGGAAATTGCAACAAAAGTGTTCAGTCAACCGTCAAAAGTCAAGTGAAGAGTTCACGCCTATGGTGTTGTTTAAAAATTTAGCTTTTGTAAAGCTTCATGTTGCTGTACTTCACACTTGGCTATTTGACCTTTCCGTCTTGTTTTAACAGGTAAACGCGCAGGGTGCAAAGGCCGCTTATTCTAGAATGTGTTTTTCTCCCCTAACATTAAGTCACACTCCCTCACCTTGTTGTATTTCTCATGTAGTTTCACATATCTCATTCCAAATGTGCGTTCTGTTTTATATTGTGCTGAGCGCGGCATTCTTTAAGTTGACTTGTGACTTGGTTTGTGCTCTTTAATGAACCTTGTGTGTTCGGAGGCCTGAAGGTGATCGTACAGTACACTCCTATGTAATAGCATGGGATGGCTCATTATAGCAAGGCATAACAATTCACACATTAATTTTCCAGCATCCAGTTTTTAATTAATCCAGTAGGCAGTCTTAAACACAGGGTACACAAATTGCCTTCGGCCTCATAATTAATTCTAATGGAAGAAATTAAAAATTGGTGGGGTGTGTTTGGATTGTTCGGCTGTGTTACTGTGGTTTCGAGCTCGCTGGAGCGACGCTGTCACCGACAAGGATCTCTCCCTGCCCTGACCAATCCAGTAATCTCCTTTTCACTTGCACGTAAGCAGCGAGAGCTACTCACTTGCCCGTATGAGGACTGTACAGAACGGAAAAAAAAAAAGCCTTTCGTGTCTGTGTCTACTTAAGCAAATACCTACCCCCAACCTCCCACCCCCACCCCACCCGAACTAAAGTCAGGTGCTTTTTATATCACGACTTTTACCTCAGCGTGGACGTTTCCTTCGCTGTGCGCCGTTCCGCTCAGCTTTTCTCAGTCGATGTGTTGGTGGGTTTGGTTACTTAGAGTAGTTACACAAAGCCTGTATCAACACCCATTACCTCCACCACCCTTGTGTGTTGAAACGGTTTGAGATTGCTTTTCAATGTGTTGTTGCTCTTGGATTGCAGCCAGCTGTATTCAGTATCTACAGCTACCTGCTGAGCCGTGGGGAGATGCACTGGAAACCTCTGTATCATATCAGCATTACCGAGGCTCTGTCTCTGTAGACCTCTAAAGTCGACTACACTCTGGAATAAGACACCCTGTTTCCTCTCTTGGCATTTGCTTCTTACCATTTATTCTTTTTTTTCTCTCTTCTATTTGTCTGTGCTTATTTCTTCGGAAGCCTGTTATGTAAAAAAGAAAAAAACAAAAAAGTTGTTTAGTCTTTTCCCTTTTCATATTGAATTAATTATCACATAAACATGTTTGTTTTTTTCTTTTTTTCTGCTACTCTCTCTCCATAGGCCGCTGCATATTCTGGTGTGTAATGCTGCTGTGTGCACTCAGCCCTGGAGTTTAACAGAGGATGGTCTGGAGTCCACTTTCCAGATCTGCCATCTCGGCCACTTCCTGCTTGTCCAGTGTTTACAGGACGTGCTACGTCACTCTGCCCCCGCTCGCGTTGTGGTTGTATCCTCCGAGTCCCACAGGTAAAGACAATGAACTCCGGACTTTCCTATTCTCATAGTCTCGCTGTGAGAACTATTAGTAGTGTTCACAGATCACTGTGAGACATGGTGTTTAGTGTTTAGCACTTTCAGGGGTTTGACGAGTTATGGCACAAAGGGGTAGGGGATTAAACTGACACATAAGCACAGTTAAGATATAAAAGTGGTTATAAGTGGGGTTGACTGTAAAAAAAAAAAAAAAAAAGAAAATAAAAAGGCCGAACTCCATAGAATCAAACTGCTTTCATGTAAAATACTTGATATTATAATCAGGGGATTATCCTACAAACTTTATCATCACTACGGTAACCATTGTGCCATTTTACACTTTAGCTACAGCACTTTACAATTCTGGCTTGCTCTCACTTTAATCTCTAATATTCCAAAGTAGTGCAGTGCAATAACTCTTGAAATTCATTCATGCAGTAACTGCTGCGACACAGGACCAGTTTTCACTACAAACTGATTGATCAGACTTAATGTGTATTGTCAAACATGACAGCCTCACTCACTGAAAACTCATTTCCTTCCACACGCTGTCACTATAAATTAAACGTATCATCAACATGATGGATGGACTTATCAGCTAAAATTTACTTTGATCAAGTATCTGCTCTTTTCTATGTGACCCCCTGACTCAGCCCCCTGCTTTTCCCTCCTCCTGCCATCTATTCTTCTTTGACTGTCTTTCTTTTTTTTTGTTTTTGTGAAGAAACTCCATAGCCTTCTGTTTAGCTTGTCATACAGTAAGACAAGCACGATGTCTCGCAGTGATCTGTGAGCCCGAGCCCTGGGCCATGTGTATAAGAGTCAGTGAGGGCATGTGTGTGACATTGATCCTGGCTTCAGTCAGTCAGACGGCCGTGCAGAGTGATTGATTGGAGCTCAGCAGAGTGACCTGAGACAAGGAGAGCATACGCACAGTTATTCTAGCAAATCAAACAGAAGCACTTTTACGGGAGCCTTCGTATGAGTTATGTTACACAGACCGTCACGCGCCAGAGCACAGAGAGCGGCGGAGAGGGTGGTTTGACACTCAGATTCACGTAGGGTCACGCTGCCATTACATGCTGTAGGAAAAGTAGCGGGGAGAGAAAGAAATGCACGGAAAGAAGAATGTCACAGGAAGAGTATTAGATTGATGGAAGACCTGCAGCGACTAGGAGTTCACATTAGTTGTGCAAATGTAAACGCTGTAATGCTGCAAATCTGCGTGACTTCTATGAATTTTAGTTGCTGCACTTCCTTAAAAAGTCCCAAAGTGTCTGAAGTTAAAAATTGCGACTCCTTAACTGTGATTTTTTTTTTTTTTACAGATTGAGGACTTTAGGTATAAAGGAATTCGAGTTTGTTCAGAAATCTGCTGTAAAAGCCACAAGGAAATACGTGCCATCCTCCAGTATTGTTCTTTATTTACATTCAGTCACAAAAGTCCAACTCTCAAGATGGAAAGTACAGTAGATTGAATGAAAAGCTTTTAAGAGTCTAACATGTAACTTGTTGAAAGCTGCAGGAGAGCCTGTTTTAAAGCTGCAAACGTCCATGTGTTGTTTTCTCTCCTCTTTCCTCCCTCTTTCTCTCCCGTCTCCTTTCCCACCTTCCCAGACCCTACACTCACCTTTCCTCCGCTCCTCTACAATCAGCAGGGGCTTTAACCCCTTCAAAGGGGGCTTAGGCAGGACCAGAGAGAGTCGGTTTCACACCGACACCGACCAGAGGGAAAGGAAAGAGTGAAAATAGACAATATCTCACATTACATCTTCCATTCTGTCCACCTCATTTCAGACCTATATTACATCTACTGAAGTCGCTCCCTTTTTTGTTTGTGTTATTTTCAGTTTCAGCTGATTTCTCGTTTATTCACTTAGTCTCCCCCTCACCAGTGGCGTGTAACCCCTGACCTGGCAACATATTGTATTCCCTAAGCTCCTTGTCTGCTGGTAAAGCATTGACCTATAAGGGACAGGGATGGGCGAGATGGACACATGGGTAATGGCTGGACAGTTTATCAGTTTCCAACACAGGGGCTTACTGTGGAATTGGCCAAATACAGGTTTACTTTGCTTTTACTATAGAATCAGATCTGGTCAAACAAGGCGAGATAATATCCTTAATGAAATTACCTCCAACGTACCTAAGGTGGCTGTCTACTTTTATAGACATACAAGAAATCTGCATCGAGAAAAATCTCTGTATTTTATTGTGGCAGTTTGCCGTCTTCCTCAGACTGTTGATCATCTGGCACAATGCAGGGATTTTAATATGATTGTGAAACTCCATTCAGGTGTAATTATGCACAACTTAAGGATAATGTGCGAACAAATCTAAAGGGGGGGGGGGGAACTACATTCGGTGCTCAGGCAATTGATTTATCAGCCTCTACTTGATAAAGTAGTTATGAAGTTGCAGCACATGAAATGAAAAGCCTGCAGATGTTGTAATTTAGCCAAGCAAGGATGTTGCGGAAGGCGACAGTAAACAAGAGGCAGCCAGCTTGTAAAATCACAACAAGGAAACCAGGTGACATTTTGATTGGTTGTTTTCTAATGACTGGATTAATATGTAGGATGTGTTCCACTGGTTTGGAGCTGCTCTTTCCCTGCACACAAACATGCACAACACACAGGGAGTGTGGTTTTTGTGCCCACGTATTGTGATATTGCTGTGTGACTGCATAATAACACAACAAGTAGTGTAATGTTTAAGGGGCCTTGTCAAACATCTGGAGTTTAACAGCTCTGTCGCAGGCAATTAAAGAACATCATGTCACGTCTTTGATTTGTATGCAGCCAGCACCACACATCTGCTAGCATGAGCCTCCACACACACGCACTCACGCACACACACACACACACACACACACACACACTTAGACTTAGACTTCCTTTATTGTCATTACACAGACACATACAATGAATCTGGCAACGAAATGTCATAGATTGGCAACTGATAACACAAAATAAATATGGAGAATACAAAAGCGCACAATTACTAAAGTAAATCCAAAGCCATGAGTGGCTGCGGTGCAAAAGTGCGAAGGTGACAACACACATAGTTCATATAAATAAGATGAACACTGCAATATTGCACAACAATGTAAACAGTACTGACAACAGTGTAAATATTGCACATCAATGGAAACAGTACGATAAACAGTGAAAATCCCACACATCAATGTAAACAGCACTATATACACACACACACACACACACACACGAAGACAGACACACACTAACAGTGTAACTAATCTGGACTCTGTTTCAGGTTCACAGACCTGATAGACTCGTGTGGCAAAGTGGATCTGACCCTCTTGTCTCCGTCAAAGAAAGACTACTGGTCCATGCTCGCTTATAATCGGGCCAAGCTCTGTAACATTCTCTTCAGCAACGAGCTCCACCGTCGCCTCTCGCCCCACGGCGTCACCTGCAACGCGGTGCATCCTGGGAACATGATGTACACTTCCATTCACCGGAGCTGGTGGCTGATGACCTTTCTGTTCACGCTGGCCAGACCTTTCACCAAATCTATGGTAAGACTTTTGAAATATTGTCTTTCCTTGTAACTACACAGACGAGCCTTGTCACCAGCTGAGATACTTTAACCTATAAAAACCCAAACGTCCACCAGTTACCAAAACCATCTACTGTATGATAACAGGTGATCCACTAACACTTATCAATCTGTGCAAAGAGTTGGTGTAAAATTCAGTTTTTCATCTTTTCCTGGCTATCAGATCCAAACTATGGAGTATAATATTCTAATGGTGATGAATGACTAAGGAAACGTTAAATGGAGGGTAAAATTCATTTGGGAACTGACACCAAAGTTGTGCTGGGTCTTTATGGGTTAAACGTAGGTATTCAACTCAATGCTTTTGTTTAGATTGGATATTGTAAATTAGTGAGTTTACCACACTGGTGTCTTGGCCTCTGACTGTAACAAGTCGTGCACTTGGGCAATATACGATATTTCTCTTGGCACGTTCCTGGGAGAAAGCAGAGGAAAAGGATGGAGAGGGGCTGATCTGCTGAGTGCTCGGGGCTCAGAGAGAGAGCCTGGGTTTCACTGATAGAGAGATATTCTGTGGTTTGTTTTCCTCTTCCTCCTGTCACTGTTTATTTAACTCTCAGAGACCATTCCTCTATCCTCTCACCAAGTAGGCGATATTCCAGATCCTGTGTACTGCGACTATTAGGTTACAGTAAATGCACTGTGCAAAACTTACATCTCTGTTCCTATATAGACCTGCACTCTATAGTATTGAGATAACAACCTTTCTGCCAAATATATTTTTACCACATAACCCGTTCCCATCAGGAGAAACCATTACCAGAAATGTTTTGTTAAGATCTAACTCATATTATCGGACCGACTTCACCTTGTTTTGCAGAAACTTGCAGAGATGCAGCAAAAGAATATCTACCTTTGAGACGGGTCCAAGTAGACCTCCTCAGAGAATTGACAGGTGTATGTATTTGGGTAGATGGAAGGTCTTTTCTTTCCTTCTTCTCAAGGGTTTGTCAGGGATGCTGAGTTTGTTTGTGCTGCACATTCATTACATTACACACCGTCTTCCGTGATGTTCTTATTCTACACGCTCATATCACAATTGCGGTGAAAACACTTTTTTATGAGTCTGTACTGGTACCTTGTATGTAGTCCACAAGGGTGGCACAGTTGAGTGTGAGGAGATCCATAAGAATGTTAGAGAAACCGCATGGTGATCTTGAACATATTTTGTGTTTTTCAGTCCAAAGTCATCCATAAGTAAAACAGTGTTTTAGTTCGTACACGTAGCCTGACATTGCAACGACAACTTGATCATTACGTTTGTAGTTTTTCATCTGCTAAATGTCTCGCAAAAACAGCTAACGGGGCGGAAGAGAACAGCCCCGAAACAACACTCAGAGGATGTAAAACTAGCTGGCCCTGTGGGGAAGATGCAGAGCCGCGTCCATATTCTTAGTGATCCTGTAAAGGTTCATTAGAGTGATGGACGGTGCATTTAGGTTGTCAAAAAGCTTTGCAGCACCGACTACAACAAAGTCGTGTTTCCCTATTTATTTATTTATTTAATTTTTTTTATCCATACAGACTTTTGAGATTGCCTGGTCTGTCAACAAGTTTTTATTATTTATGCTGTATTTGCATCAGAGTTATTCCCAAAAACTTCCAATTAGACGAGTTCCTTAGATATATGATGAAAGACTTCTTAGGTGTCTTGTGTATTTTTTTAAGACGGCAATGTGCAGTGAAACTCAGGGTAGTGAATGTTGTGTGTCTGAATGCGCAATAAATCACTGTTTGTTATTATGATGTCCATAACACATGCAGGTAGGCATATGAAGTCAACTCCAGCCTCACACACTGTGGGATATGAGGAATAGAACACTGATTTATCTTACTCTACGCTGTGTCTTCCGCTATAAAAGAGTTTTCAATGGATCGCAGTACTCTACCCTTTGGGCTCCATATAGTCTCCTAATATATGCTTTACTTTGACTATTACATCTTTCCATTAGCAACTCTTCATACTTTATCAATTTAGTGTTTGCACTGAAGGGAAAATGTGACGTGTTGAAAGGCAGCGTTGTGGAGTTTTAGTGGAGCGTTATTCTGATCCATCATGTTTGACAGACACAAGGCCTCGGGCTGTCATTTGTCTCTCCCTCCTCTGACACAGGATGAGAGATGAGAGGAACTGCTCCTCAGCACCTTTCACAAAATGCCAAGCTGAACATTTCCTCAATTTGACTATTCCTGTCACAAAACACTCATTTTTTTCCCCGCACCCTCTTTACCTTCGCTCCCATTTTGCTGAGCTCTCTTTCATCACTCGCTGTCTTGTTTCAATCTTAAAATCTGATTTGTGTCATTTTCTGCCGGACCAAAAATTTGTTAAACACGTTTTTTTTTTTTTTTAATCAAATGATTTGCAGCCATATTTAAACTGGATGACACTTAATGTGTTCTTTGTGTGTGTTGTCGAAGTGAGGGGTGTTAACGTTTTGGATGTGAGCACACTGATGCAATTAGCAGAGCCGGGTTTCTTCTCCAGAACGGGGCAGTGGTTTTTCCACACGTGGTTAATTAAACGTAGTGTAGATGTTAGTAAATATTAAAGGACAAAGGTAGAGGTAGTAATTAAATTCTGGTGTGCTGACACAGCGATTAGCTAAAACTGGTGTCTGATAAAGGCCACACGCAGACACACAGTGGCACGCACACGGATACACACAGATACACAGGCACACCCTTAAACTGAGCATTTGCTCTTATTTAAATCTGGGCTTGATAAGGCCCCCTGAAAGTGTATCCTCTTTAAAATCCCACTCCTCACTCCTTCTGCCCCCACATTAAGGGCTTAATAAAACAGTGATATTATTTCAGTTATTGGTTGCAGGGATATGAAGATGGTATCGCTTTAATTGCTTGCGTACGCTTGCGGGATCCATGGAGATTGTTCTGGGATGCAAACATAAGCAGAATGTCGACTCCAAAAAACAATCACAAAGCCCCCGTGTGTGTTCTCGTGCAAATAACCATCCTCTCATTTAAAACACAGGTTTGATTTATAGGAGCACAGGTGGAGTGATGTACAGTTGCCCTCCACAAGTAGACGCACCCGGACAAGCACACCCACAAACCCCTAATATGGAGACGAGTGAAACACCTGGAGCCAGACGCGGCGCTGAGTCCCTCATCGATATTTGATTATTGCA
Organism: Gymnapogon annona; assembly: GCA_029814585.1. Classification (NCBI taxonomy): domain Eukaryota; kingdom Metazoa; phylum Chordata; class Actinopteri; order Kurtiformes; family Apogonidae; genus Gymnapogon; species Gymnapogon annona. The sequence continues at coordinate 8,229,731 of JAPTHA010000024.1, forward strand.
GTTAAGACAGAGTAATGTCAGATCAGGCCATACGGCGCACCACATTACACGCATGCTTTCCCTCTATCATTCATTTCATGTCATCCTCCCCTGTTTTATCAGCTTGTCTCTTTTATCTCTTTGCTAGTATTCACATATTACCCAAAAATATATTTGGACTTTTTTTTTCCCATTTTGCATTCTTTGTGTTGTGGATTTCACTTAAAGGCAAGAAACTTCTCCATTAGCAGGGAGCACAGCCCACTCTGCCACTGATGTACAGAGCTGATTCCATTTTGCTGAGTTGAGAAAGGCATCTATAAAGAGCCATGACATTTTAATCAGCCAAACTATCTCTCACTAACATCATGTTCCCCTCCCCATGCCTTGATGTACTTATCAGAGATTGTGCGACCAGGCCTGTAACTCCTGTTTCTTTAATTCAGCGTGTTTGGAGTGGGAGTTTTCCCTGTGTCCTTTGGTGTGATTATCAGCTTTAAATGATCTGGCCTGCAGTGGTGTGTATATGCGCACGCGTGTGTGTGTGTGTGTGTGTGTGTGTGTCTGTCTCTATTTATATATTGCCTGTGTGTATGTAGAGAATGAGAATGAGGGTGAGAGAGTCTGAACCAGCTGTTATCACAGTGTAGCGTTGCAGCGGTTTAATGCCCCTACACTGATTGACACCGATCTACGTGGATTTATCTGATTTATAAGACAGTGGGATTTTCAGACCTTTCATGCGGTTTCATTAGATCCTATACGATGCCAAAGTTACCCGACGATGTACTTTGATTCTGGCTGTTTCGTGTTATATCACTGTCCTGATCTCTTTTTTTATTTGTTAACATTTTTCACGACTCAATCTTATGTAGGTTTGTAGCTTATTGTACGTCCAGGAGGTCAGTGACTGGTAAAAGTTAATCTTGTTATGACTGATTCGATTATTATATACAACTAAATAAATATAATTACCAAAGATTATGTGTGAAACAGAGGCCAGTACATGGCAAAAACAGAACTTTAATATAAACACATATGCCAACCATTTAGCAGAGCAGGACTGGGTTGTTTGTAGTGGTGGGATATAATTCACTGTGTCATAAAGTTCTAAGACTGTTAATGTAAAATACCATAGCACATCTGGCAGCAAAAATATTATATGTTATGGCATGGCGGTATAATAAAACAGTCACACCGTCAAGGAAATTGCAAGTGGTTTACTAGTTCATCTGGTATAACGCCCAGTACTTCCTACATCATAAACAACACATAATATATTTCTGTGAATGCCGCAGTTATTAGCTGTAACCTTTGTGAAGTTGTCATCGTCTTGTCACACTGTAATGCTGACCCCGTGACATTTTGTTGACTGACTGATTGCTCCCTCAAGAACAGTGTACCCTCAGGCTCCGAGCAGCTGGGCTCAGCCTATACTCATCAAATCTATACCTTAACTATAGGCACAGACAGTCTTGAGCTGCACGGAGATCAGTGTGGGCACTGGCTCCACTTCGTCATCACCTACTGTAATGGGGAGCAGGGAGTTATGGGCCCCGGCCTAAGAGGCTTCGTCGGTCCAATCAGACACCTCCGTTACCCCAGGGGCTTGTTTCATCAGCGCCCTTGCTCAGTCCCATGCTTCTTAGCGTTTTAGCATGATTATTTTACCCAGGATCCTGCCTCGGGCACCAGGCCACCTTTTTACATATGCACAGGCTGAACTTTTGACCAAGCACCAGCGATCGGGGCTATATTAGAGGAACGGTTGTTCAGTCTGGAGTAGGGGGACCAGCCGTGCCTCCTCTGCTGAGCCTTGCCTACTCCGAGCAGAAGCTCAATCCTGCACCTCGGGGGTTAACCCCAGAGACACGACCTGCAATGAAGACATCAGCATTGCCATCTAACAGACATGCACCGTGGTCGGAGCTGTATGTGAGCACAGCAGCCGGTGTTACTTCAGTGTTCTTTATCAGTTTCTCTCCTGCAGACAGACGTAAGGTCAGGTGCTTTGCTGTTTGGTGTAGCACACAGAGGCTCCGCTGCGCAGCCAGGCAACCCGTGTGTGTGTGTGTGTGTGTGTGTGTGTGTGCGCTTGTGTGTTGGCGTGTGTGGTGCTCAGCCATGTGGAATGAAAGAGGAGCAGAGGTCCCAATCTCCCCGCTGGCTCCCCCCTCTCCTCGGTGGGGTTAGATGAGCTGCCAGGCCCTTGTAATAGAGTCCTCTTGGATGATTAGGAGCAACACAGGAGGGGGCAGCTCCAGTCTGACTTGAGACCCTCCGTAGGTTTTCTCCTCGTTGTTGTAGCCGGAATATTTCATATTATGCCAATCGGTATAAAGTTCACATAGTCAAAGTGAACCTCTCTGATGATGCACGGATTTTCTTTAGAGGCCAACTTTGAGATCATTTCTGAGGAATTACATGTAATGAAAGTGATATTCCTGCCAGATATCCCCTGCTGCGCCACTGCAATACGTATATGTATGAGAGAGAAAGAGAGAGTCATATAAGGGAGAGAGACATAAGGATAGAAAGGCATTTTGGTGCGGGGATGGATAAAAGCATACAATCCTATTTGGCTGTATTGACATGTGTGTTCCTGCCCAATCCTGTTACAGGGATTATTGTCCGCAGAGATACCATTTCATTAAAGAAAACACACACATGCTGAGACGCGCAACACACCCACACACACTCGCACACACTCTCATGCACACACACACGCGCTGGGTGAACAGAGATGGCCTGAGGCCTGGTTATGCGGTCCATTGCACAGGAAAACTGTGTAAATGGTTTATTGTGGATGAGTTGATGTGATGGAGAGCGTGTCTGGATCAATAAAGAACCAATCAAACGCTGACAGTCTGCTACTGTATGCAGTCAGTCATTCACCCCTCCTGCCTGCGCACAGTTATACAACATGAGTGTGAAGGAGACATAAACAATATCCCCGTTGAAATCGGAAGAAGTTAAAGAAGCAAGTACCCGTTCTTGCGGTTAGGACTCGTGTGCGATAAAGCTTGGGTTTTTCCCCTTTTATTTTATACTTTACGGCTGGTGTTTTCTGGAATTGCCACAATTTTTTTTTTCATGTCTTTCACTGACAGACTGAGTGTTTTTTTTTTTTTAAATTTTTTGTGATGAAATGTTACTCAAAGTCACAACTACAACCTCTCTGCTTCTCTGGCTCCAGACACCTCAGGGAGGCCATTAGGACGTCTCCCCAGTCGGGGTTGTCTGAGTCTGGGCTGAGTCTGAGTTGGGGTTGGGCTAAATTACCCCAGAGCCACAGGTCAGAACCAGCTAGACCCTCGTTGCCAAGGGACCCTCTCTCTAATAGAAGGGATCAGAACAGGCCAAAGAGCCAGAAACTGACCTGGCCAGAGAGACATCCTTACTCACTTACCCTCTCCTCCTGTATGTCTTTCTTTTACAGCTTCTGAGGTTTTTTTTTTTTTCCCTTCCTTTTTTCTCTGTGACCCTTAGAGTGGAGAAAGATGTAACCTATCGCCCCTGTTTCACCCATCTACTCATACTGTTTTCCTTCCACTTACCCCCCCATTTCGACACACACAAACACACCGCTCCCTCCCCTCTTTGTTGTGACATGGAGCTGATGGACTATTTTTCAAATTGATTTCAAAAATGTACATAAGCAGCCGATCCCCTAGCCCAGATTACCTATTGATTTTTAATATGAAAAGCTCATTATATAAGCAGGAACTGCAACACAAAAAGCTAGCCAACCTTTGCATAAATCCTTTAATTGAATTTCCAGAGCCCGTGGTTCTACATTTTTTAATTAAATCCATTTCTTTTTTTAAGGGTTGCTGTGTAATTTGCATGCTGTGAAGTGGGTGCTGTCCCAGATAAAGTGCCATTGATCCTTATTAAGGCTCACCTCTGGGCTCGCTGAAAACCAACCGCAGAAATTAAATGTGCTCATGGTGCATACACTTATTGCCCGCATGATAGGATTAGAGGCAGAGAGAGAAAGAGAGGAGGGAGATAGAGATGGAGGGAGAAGGAGTGATGGGGTAAGAGGTGGGGAGAGAAGGA
>JAPTHA010000024.1:8454254-8472686 GCA_029814585.1 Gymnapogon annona
TGTGTGTTAGTGTTATCGGTAGGTCTATGGTGTGTGTTAGTGTTATCAGTAGGTCTATGGTGTGTGTTAGTGTTATCGGTAGGTCTATGGTGTGTGTTAGGGTTATCGGTAGGTCCTCTGCTGTGGCATGTGTTTGTTTTGGTCTTCTGTGGTCTTTCCTGGTGTCACACCGTAGTCACAGTGAAGTCCATCACTCCATACTGTTGGTTTCCTGGTCTGACTGTGAGCAGGACCACATTATATGATGGTGTGTGAGTTTGGATGTCAGCAGGAAGTGGAACTGAGCTAACCAATCAGCAGGGCCCACGAGGTGCCAATTGTTGACGTGGTGTTGTTTGTGTCCTGATGGTGATTGCTGTGTGTGTGTGTGTGTGTTTGTGTACGTATGTGTGTGTGTATGTCCAGATATTGCGAGTCGCAGGGCCCTTCCAGACACTGCGCATCCTCCTGCTGCTGCTGCTGGCCTTCCCCAGCTCCCTGCAGCGGACCACGGTGTTCCACAGGGTAACGCCTCGGGCACCCCAACACTCTCACACGTTACTGCAAAAAAAAAAAAAAAAAGACTGTTTTTTTCCTATTGTATATTTGTTTGTTTGTGCACATATATATATATATATATATATATATACATAGATAATCATTACAGCGACAACACCACTCTACACTCACCAGAAAAATACAGATTAAAATTGTGAATAAACAGTGCAGACAACACTAGTGGAGTATTGGAGACAGTACCATCACGATTACGTACAAAGATTCAACACTGGAACACACCTAAAAGGAATACACCTCTCTCACCGACTGCGTTCTGCTGCTCTAAGCTCCGCCCACCTCTCCCCCTCAGCTCAACAGTTCCAGGTATCTCTCCCTTGTACCGGAACCTTCCGGACCACCTACTCAAACCAAACAGTGCCACAGTCCGCCCAAACCCCGCAGGAGGAAGGTGCGTCGGCGACAGAGCCGCAGGACCCCCCGGGACCACCAGGATCACCAGGACCACCGGGACCACCAGGACCTCTCCTCAGACCCAGAGGTCCAGAGAAAACCCACAGCAAGAGTTCCACCAGTTCAACAGCACCACGACTCTGAGTGCACAGAGAACTCCTCCGGTCAGAAATACACACACACACACAACGCATACACAACACACACAACGCATACACAACATACACACAACACATACACGCACAACGCATACAACACATACACATAACGCATACAACACATAAACAACACACACACAACGCATACACAACACACACACAACGCATACAACACATACACAACACATACGCACACAACGCATACAACACATACACGTAACGCATACAACATATTCACAACACACACACAACGCATACAACACATACACGTAACGCATACAACATATACACAACACACACACAATGCATACACAACACACACACAACGCATAAACAACACAGACACACAACACATACACACAATGCACTTTGAAATACTAAAGTATTTGAAATATTCTTTACATCATCATGGCTGCATGTGTACATATGTGGGGAGTGGGGGGGTGGTCCCAGAGGTGACCCGTGTGTGTGTTGGGGGGGCGTAAATGTCTCAGAGGTTACCCGTGTGTGTGTGTCCCAGATGTGGTGGAGGTGATGGAGTATAAGCGCTGGAAAAAAGGTGGAAGAAAAGCAGAGATCGAAGTCATGATCGAGAGCGACGACGCAACCACAGGATCAACAAGAACAACAACACAACAGAAGAACAACAGAAGAACAAGAACAACAACACAACAACAACAGAAGAACAAGTCCTCAGATCAGCAGGTACACACACACACACACACACACACACAGGATCAACAGCAGCAGACAGGATATGAAGACCCCTAAGGTCAGGGGTCAACCTCAGTGAGTAAGAACGCTTCACACCAGATACAGAGGGAGGTGAAGATGAAGAGGGTGAAGGTGAAGGTGTGGAAGGATCAGACGTGTTGATGTCGTAAATAAACCGCAGACAGGAAGTCTGTGCTCCGCTGCCACAGACACAAGGGTTCAAGTGACTGCTGTGACCTCTGACCCCATGACAGGAAAAAATACAAACAGGGACAACCTGGAGAATCACAGCTGGTGATTGGTCGCTTCCAGGTGGACTGTGTGTCTGATGGTGTGTGTGTGTGTGTGTGTTCAGGGTGTTATAGGGGACCTGGTGCTGGTCCAGGTGGATGAGTTCCGTTTCCTGTGGCCTTCAGTGGTGCTGTTGTGTTCAGAGGGGGAGCCGGTCCAGGACAAGACCACGGTGGAGATTTATGGACTGAGGATAATCTCACAGGTCAGTGATACACACAGGGGTATGAAAGAGTTAACCCATTAACACACACACAATGACAGGATCAGAGACAACAGACAAAACACACACAGAAGGAACACATAAGTGAACCGTGTGAGTCATTCAGATGTGGTGTGTGTGTGTGTGTTCCAGGTGGAGCTGAAGTGTGTGAAGCCTTTCTCTGAATTCTCTCAGTATTTCTGCCCAAACTCCTTCGCCACCTACGTCACCTACAGAGAGGCCGTCTTCCTGTCACTGCAGGTGTGTGTGTGTGTGTGTCTGTGGTGCAGATTCATGACAGGTGTGTCTATGTGTGTGGTGCAGATTCATGTCAGGTGTGTGTGTGTGTGTGTGTGTGAGTTCAGGAGGCGGCTGCTCGCTGTCAGAAGGAGTTCAGTGTGTGTGGTGGAGAGAAGGAGGAGCTGCTGAAGGAGATGCTGGACTGGGCCTTTGAGGGGTTCACACCCCCGGGGTGTGAACACAAGTACACACAAGTACATACAGGTACACACAAGTACACACAAGTACTCACAAGTACAAGCCAACATCTCCCATTAAACTGGAGACAATATGGACGTGGATCAACCTATGTCCAGACAAGGACTGGACATAGAAACATCCATATCCATAACCAGTAGCATATGGAATATGATTATGAATATAGATGTGTATTAACCACGTGGACATAAGTATTGGGACACGTCCTGTTGACGAGCATTTGAGATAAAAACATCATTTCTTTTCCATGATATAAAAGGTCACCTGTTAATGGCGATCACCTTTATTATGGAACTGACTCCATGAGACGTGAACGCCACGGCGCTGCTCTGTGCAGGGACTGAAGGGAACCAGCTGTCCGTGAAGGTGGAGGCCCCCCCCGAGAAAGGCCCCCCCCACCCTGAGCTGAAGGAGGTGTCTGTGCATCTGACCAGACTGTCCATGGACACAGACACAAAAGCCCAGGTCAAGGAGGAGTGGGAGAAAGGGGGAGGGGGGAGGAGCAGAGGAAAAGGGGGAGGAGCCAAAGCCCAGAGGAAGAAGAGCAGCCTGTTCCACGGCTTTGACCAGGACGCGTCTCCAGACTACGTACCCCACAAGAGGAAGTCCTGCAACAAGACCAACGAGCAGCCCAACGTCTACACACAACCCGACCAGAAGCACAGAGGTGACACACACACACACACACACACACAGGCGTTATGGGATGTGGACAACTGACCAATCAAATACAAACAGAGCACATCAGCCATATTGAAATACCTGCCTTATGTGTTTCAGAGCAGGTCATCCAGAACATCACCAACAGGAACCTGGACATTGAAGGTGAACACTGAGACACACACACACACACACACCAACCGACCAATCACACACACACCAACCAACCAATCACAGACACCAACTGACCCATCACACCCCAACCAACCAATAACACACAACCATCAACCACACACACCAACCGACCAACCACACACAATCACCAACCAACCCATCACACACCAACCAACCCATCACACACCAACCAACCAATCACAACCACACACAACCATCAATCAACCACACACACCAACCAACCAATCACAACCACACACAAGCATCAACCACACACACCAACCAACCAATCACACACAACCATCAACCATACACACACCAACCTACCAATCACACAACCACCAACCACATACACACACAAAACCACCAACCTATCACACACAACCACCAATCCATCAGACACATTAATTGAGGTCTAAAGCTGTTGTTGCGTGTGTGTCCGTCTAAGGCTGGCGTTGTTTGTGTGTGTGTGTGTGTGTGTGTGTGTGTGTGTGTGGATGTGGGAGGGGGGGGGGTCTCATCAATCTCATTCTTGCACCACATCATCAAATTCAAGGTGTCAAACGGCAGACATAAAAAACACTCTTATGGCTTTTTCCCTTTCGGGGTTGCAACAGCAACCAATTCAGTTATTTGATTTAGCCAGAGGTTTTACAACGGCTGCCCTTTCTGACACAACCCACTGGACACTCTACCCGGGGATTGAACCCAGTATCCCCTATGCACCAGCCCAGTGGCTTAGCAACTGAGCTATCCAGACAGGATGTATGCAAAATAAAAGAAAATAGGAAGAGTGTAATCTTTAAAAAAAAAAGGACCAGACATGTTTTCATACGAGGCATTAATTGCTCTCCAAGCAATTTGCCATTTATCAAGTCAGAGTCTCTAATGAACATTAATTCAGAAATGTTTGTTGGCAGAGAACTGTTTTATTTAACCAGTGTGTCTAATTTTTTTCAATATTTTTGTCGTTTTTGAACACATCAACGACCCGAGTATATCTTGTTCTGTTTTTATTTCTATACCATTGCACTGTTTTACTGAGTACACCTGCGCAACAAAAGCAAGATTCATCTGATCCTCATCAAATACAGAAAATACAGAAATGTTACAACTATGCACCAAAACTATGGAATGTGATCCCCAAGGGCGTCAGAGAAGCCAGGTCACTGAATACATTATAAAATTAAATTAAAAACATTTCTGTTTCCATTGGCGTTTGAAGGGAGATAAAGATAAATAAAAAAAAATGGGGGGGGGCACACAGTAAACCAGAATGCAGACTATTTTTATGCCATCTATTGAAACTTTATCGTTTCATGTATATACCTGTTATTGCACCTGTTTCACCTATTTTATGTCATTTTGTTTCTTGTATAATTGTACTCAGTATTTCTGTACTCTTTCACCCATTTATGCAATTCTGTTGAAATTTCATTTTATTTCTCGTACTTTTCTAATTCAATCTAATTTTATTTATATAGCCCTTAGACAAAAGGTCTCAAATGACATTAAATGACAACAGTAAATAACGACATCCCCTGGTATGATTAGTATAATTAGTGTGTAATCTTATTATGTAATCTACATTTTTAACTGATGTGAAGCACTTTGGGCTACAATTCTTGTATGAAAGGTGCTATATAGTTTTTTATTATTATTATTAAAACACCAGCTCTCCATCACTTTTTTCCAATGTTTTCCAAAGTATAATATTATTATGAAAGTATGTAAGATATGATGAGTTTAATCGCTGCCGCAGAGCATTTTTAAAACACTGCAGACCTGTTGCAGATTTCATAAACCCTGCAGATATAAAGCCCCACACCCGTTCTGCTGTCTCTCCACACCTTCATGCATCTGTGTGTAATTTGCCATCATGCACTTCAGAAAGATGTTAATAACGTCCTTTCCTTTCCGAGTTAAAGAAAGCAGTGGCCTCGCACAAACTTCACCATGGTGATGGCTTTGGAGAGAACAAGGACAGTTTTGATGAAAAGATGCAGGTCGGTGCCTCCTCCTCCTCCTCCTCCTCCTCCGCTGCTGCTGGAAATGATATTTAATGTGATGTTCAGCAAAGCAGGAGGTAGATGATTATGTTGCTGCATTTGTGCTTTTTCTAACGGAAATAGGCTTATATTCTTCTCCAGTGGTACAGCAATGTGTATAGATGTGTTTGTTGTTTTTATAATAATCAGAGGCAGCGTCAGCTTCAACCAAGTAAAACCGAAGAAGAACGGGATGTACGCTCTACATAATAACCAATGTTCAAAAATGACAAGCAGTAATAACAATTTAACACTCAGACCGACACAGTCAGCAGCAAATCAAATAATCTAAAATGAGTAACAACTCTTTGACCTCCAATCCTATCATTAAACATCAATCATTCATATATATACATATATATATATATATACATACATACATACACACATATAATGTATACATATACATAAGTATAATACAAATACTGTAGGATGCAGGTGCATCCTATAGTATTTGTATGCATTTGGACCATAGACTCCGTAGCAAAACATGAAAACATTGCTATTTTGGGCAACATTGATTGGCCAATAAAACCTGTAGCGTAAGTCTCCCCATAACTGAAAAAAATTGGGTGCCAGACAGGAGAATGATTAAAATTGACTTCCACCTGCCAGAGTTTCATAGTATTTAACTTCAGATGGAGAGAAACAAAACCCAGCAGCTCAGTTCTACAGAAGAACTATTGAGATAACAAAACACATTTAGGGTCTCATTTTTTTTTTTTTTTGGAAATCATTAAATCTTATAATAGTATCAAAACACTTCAAATTATTGCACAAACTGAGTTTTAAATCAGGATTAAATAATCCATTCACAGAAACGAACATATATGGAGATAGTCTCTGAGAAACCAAGTTATTTTAAGACAGAAACTCACCGTGGTAAATGGGGAGTGTAGGGGTGTGTGTGTGTGTGTGCGCGCGCGCACGCACTGGTGTAAAATAAGTTCAGTTCAGTTGATGGGAGTGTGAATAAACGTGGGGGTGGGGGGGTGAATGGGATCCAGCTCTCCTCTCCAAGTCCTGGGTCCACATGGATCCACTTTCAGATTCCTCTGTTAATGTCACAGTAAAGTCTTCATTTCTTTCATCTTTTTCCACTCTCATTCCTTCTCTTGACCTCCTCCCAGTCAGTCCTTTGAGTTTCCCAACACACACATGGCTCTCAGGTGTTTCTACGTTCCGTTAAAGATATATTTTTGCGAGAAGAGTTAAGTTTTCTTCCGTTTTGCTCAGATAGATTGGGAATTAACTCTGAGCTTATACCAACATCATCACAGTCATTTAGATATAGGACAATACCAGACATTCAGTGAAAGACGCAAAACATAGAGGTTTATATAATAATAAATACTGATAAATCACTGTTCAACGCGGAGGTATCCAGAAAATCAGGCCTGGGTCTTTACGGGTTAAACAAAAATCAAGAATGAATTTACTAAATAGTATAAAATCTATTCAATGATATAATATTCAGTGTGGGATGAGAGTGAGATCAGGTTAGACGACCAAGTTTGAAACTGAGACATGCCTGTAACCAATAGATGACAATATATGGTAGTTTTAGGTCAACACATCTATCTGTAGCAGTTTTTAAAGATCTATATTTTTGCAAAAATAATAAAACCTTAAGTAGAGGACAAAAGTCACAAAAAAAAAATCTTGCATGCATGCATTTATTCAACTGCTCTTGTCTGGGTGGTCCTGTCACCCCTGGACGACCTCAATACATCACAGTCAACTGACAGTTTAGCATTTTAACTAATGCTTTGACCTTTAAGCTCCATTTAAGCCCCGCTGCGTTCTCCCATGGTGGCCATGACATCATTTTAGCAGAGTGACTTCTGCTATAGGCCGAGAACAGTGACAACGGGGAGGCTGTTCATATATATACGTGTCTGGGACTAATGAAAGAAACGTGCACAAATCCGTTTAAGATGCCAGAGATCCAGAGAGAAAGTGGAGACACAGACCAGCAGAGAGAAAGGGAGAGAGCCACGTTGGCGTGACACATACACCTCCACTGGTAATTGGTTTCCACCTTTCCTCAGGTGCCTGGCAACGATCATGTTGTCCAGCCAGTTCAGATGAAAAGAGGAATGAGCTCTAGTTACAGCTCAAACCTGAAGGCTGGCTACAACGCAAACAGGCAGAGACGTGTCATGAATGGGAAAGAAAATTAACTAAATAGGTCAGTAATAGTAGGCTGATAATTATCTTTATTTTGTACTTTTTGACTCCACATTATGGAGAATGACAAAAAATATACAAAGAAATGAATAGAAAAAAAGCCCACAAGCCAGAAATAAATGCAGTAAGTTACTTTATAGTATACGTACAGTATATGTAATAATAGGTACACAGGCAGCTATTTTGATACTTAAACTTTTTAAATTTGTTATTTTTATGATTCTTATCTTTTTTTTGCACACGGATACCTAGCGAAACGCAATCTCATTTGTCTGCACTGCAGTTGTAAGTACAGCAATATGACAATAAAGTTGATTTGATTTAATAACTGAATTAATAATAATACTAAACTGACAAATAATGATAGAAATGTTAAATTGATTAATACTAATCTATTGATCATTTTTAAATATTATTATACTACTCTATTCATGATATTGTCCTGCAGTCATAACACAAACTTGCAACCACGACAACCAATGGTACGAAATAATGAAAATGGGCCGACTGTATGAGATTATTGTGTGTGTGTGTGTGTGTGTGTGTATGTGGTTGAGGGGTGGGTTTATCCTCAGTAAGATTAGTGAAGACCTATCTCAGTATTTACTCACATAATTTAGCATAAAATCAGGAACCTGTAAACAATTACACCCGGGGGGAAAAAAACACACACTTGTACTTTGATTTCCACATTGACTTGCTAATATATGCAACTACACAGGAGATGATCAAGATAATCTTTCCCTGTGGCCTGAGGATTTGAATGTGTTAATGACACTGAGAGGATCTCTGACACATCCAGCAGCGACACAATACACACCAACAAAGGAGAGTAAAGAAGAGGGCTTTTATCAGGTTATCTCTTACAGCGATCGCATAGTGAATCTCCTCGTTGTCAGGGAGTTCAGCCAGTCTCATATCAACATATCCAGTAGCAACAGGGTTGGAGTTTAACAACAACTTTGGTTTAGATGCGTAGTTTTAAAGATGCGTTATGTCAGATTCTGTGACGTCTAATGGTGACGTTGCAGATTCCGACCACATGAATCACTTCGCCCAATCCTCCCCTTGTATATGGAAAGAAATAGCCACTATACTCTATCTATTACAGTAAGAAAAATACGAATATGATCTACTACAGCAAATACACTCCTTTAATGTGCACCTCTAACATCCCTCAGAGCATCAAGTAGACAAAAGTGTTTGCCACTGAACTATTTTAATGGAAACAGTATAGAAATGTATTTTAAGGTACAATTGAACAATTTTTGTAATAATAGTAATAATAGTACATTTAAGCAGCAGCTACTGAACGGAAGGAGTATTGCTAGTTGATTTGCCGCTAACCTCAATGATTAGTGCTCCTTCTGTTGACCATTTCTCCACTGGCAGGTTAACAGACAAGGAAGTCTGTCGTCAACCTACTATGAAGTGTAAATACTCTTAACGAGACCCTGATGTCAAGGTTTGGCTTATAGAGACGTCACAAGGACACAGTAGGTAGAGAACCTTGGCTCGGAGCCAAAAACCTCACTTTATCTCAAGGGCAGACAAATGCATGTTTGTGGATACATGTAATGACTCCCAACGGGTTACTTTATACTCCAGTTCAAATGTTTAAACACAGTCACTGTTCAAAGAATCTTTTTGGTTTTTGTGAACTTGTCTGGTGCTGGTTAAAAAAAAAAAGTAAATATACATATATAAGCTAGGGGAAAACTCAACAGCAGTTCCTAGTATTTGTGCTGTCAACCTGTCCAGCTGAGCCAGAGCAGTGACGTGTTCAGAGCTGATGGACTGAAACCGGTGACGTGGTTTAAGGCTGTCAGGAATGCCTTACAACCGCAAGGAACAGATCCAATTGCCATGGCTACGCAGTGTAATAAGGTCAGTGTATGACGCTCAATGTTGCCATCTTAGCAAACCACTGGACACTTTCCACTGCGACACCAAGAGTACACGTGGAGGTTTCTGTTGAGGATATAATAGTAGTGTTTCTAATCAATTCTTAACATGCATAACAGTCCGGATGATCAAACATTTACTGAAGCGTGGCACTTTTATCAAGGACAATCCTTTGAGAGAAGCTGTTTCCCTGCAGACAAATTTTCTATTGAGAAAAATTTCTGATGAGGGCTAAAAATAGCTCCATTCAGCAGTCTGGATGAAAAGAACAACTGCGAATTCTCAACAATGACAGTACAAATGATCTGAAAGGGACAAGAAAAACGGCATAAAAACTGACTGAGTGAAATCACTATTTTATTACAAAGACGGACATTATGACTTGAACATAACTTGACAAGTCGACTCAGAACTGAACCTACAGCAACATCTGGTGTAATAAAACTTACACATCTGACCCTGCATGAGATGAAACTTTCCTTTCCCTCTGAAGATACAAAATTTTTTTTGAAAGACTCAATTGTAACATTGCTCAAAAACTCACATTTTCATTCATTTTTGTGATGTCCATGATACACTGCAAATTAAATTAAACGAGCGTCAAACAGAGTATCAACTGTTTGCAAAAGGCCGCGTTCACTGGATACATTTCTCAGACACTGCCCCTGATGAATCCACATGCACTCTGAAGACCTCTGTGCTAAAGACTGAGATTTTAGTCCGCGGAAGATCTATAACTGAGCTGTTAAAATTGTTTACCTTCAGTATTTTCCCGGCTGCAGCCGCATAATTTGAGTCAAAGTTACAAGTTAAAGAGCATTGTACTCCACACACTTTGATGGATCAGTTGAGAAATGCTTCTGGCAGATGGTCATTAGCCTCTTTAGTCCCTGTGGAAAGAGAAACACAAACAAGACAAGTATTTTTCACTGATCAGTCAAATAATTTAAGGACAAATATATTCCACTCAAAACAAATCAAGCACATATTTATTTCCCTGCCAAAGGTAGGACGATGGATTTTGGTATTCAAGTATTGCTGAAAAATCTTCCCAAATCTTATCTTAGAAACACATCACATCAGAATTCTACATGAATTTATGAAAAATTGATAAACAATAAACAGATTTAATACAAACTTCAGATTCCTTATGTTTGATTAACATCAAAGTGGAGATTAAATAGATGCCAGGTATCTGTGCAATGACCAAACAATTCCTATTAGTCTGTATTAAATACTAGAAAACATGGATAAATCTTCTGAAATAAACTGCAGGAGGTTTAGAAGGAGTGTGTAGGGAGATGTCGTCTCTGAGTCTCACCTGGATGTACTTCCTCTGCGTCTCATCGTTGAGTACGTGGGCCACGTGTTTCGAGGAAATCTTCTCTCGCCCTGTACGAGCGTGGATACCCACCATGGTCACACCGATGGGCCACGGAGCATTTCCTATGGCCATCTGCAGATATGCATCATTGGCCTGAAAAAAAACAACATGAAACTATTCAGGATACACAAAAAACAGATTTATAAAAATTACATTAATTAATGAATGAAAGCGCTAATAGTATAAAAAATTTGCACATCCTTACTTTGACGTATTCTCGCTCCAACATGAACTTGATAATATCTGTGATGGACTCTTTGATGTCGGCTGGTAAACTCTGAAAGAGATTGAAGTGAGATGAAGGTTCAATGAATGAAACATTTATGCCATGAACAACACTAGTTTCTCCACTAAGGCTTCCTACCTTCTTCCTGAGCTTCCTGAACAGAGGTTTGAGGTAAGACTCAGTCTGTGAATGGGTTGCACTCGCCAGTTTGCCCTGAACACTCCGCTTCACGTGGTCCTCACGGCTGTTTAGGTCTTTGGCCCAAACACCAAGAAGAAACTAGATACCAAAGGGAAATACACATGTGAGCAAAATAGTGAAGTTCCAATGATGATATAATCCATTTCAGATTTATTCTTGACTGATATCCATGATGTAATTAAATGTTTAGTGTGTAGATAATAATAGATAATAAAGTTACAGGTTCCACCAATCAAATACAGTTTAAACATTTATCCAGACTCGTGTGTGTGAAAATATATATATATGTGTGTGTGTGTGTGTGTGTGTGTAGTAACGGTATTTTAACAAAAGCTAACATATTTTCATGTAGTTTCACTGACATAACATCGACTGTTAGTGCTCACAAAAACGTATTGTACTTCATCACAAAGTCCTTACAGTAACAGCAGAAAATGTGACATTAATTAAAGCAAAATGAAAATGCTCGAATGTGTATGCTTAACACATTTTCTACTTTTCATTTCAGTTCCTATTCACCATCTGACCATCATGAAATACAGTCCCCGTCTGACCTTCTTTTTCCCAGATCTGACACTGAATGATGGTGTTTTTCAGATGACGTCACTCTGAAGTTGACTTACCACCTTTCGACTGTCGCAACTGTGTTGGTCAAAACACAGTTGCCCTTTGAGCTACAAATTCCAATCAATGCTGAAATCTGTCCCTGGGTTTGACATTTGTGTCAGATGTGATGAAACTCCCTGTGGGTTTACTGATACATCACATGGGGCATGCGGGTGGACAGACTAACAGTCGGATGAGCAGAGTTAGGTCACAGCCCTTATGCCCCGGGTCACAGCTGTTGCCAGCATGGAGCCGCAAGCGTGTAAAATCGTTCATGGAAGCATTAACAGTGGTGTAACTACAGGCCCAAAAGCTCCCACTAAACCAAAGCCAATGGATAACTTCACTGACTCACCCTCAAAAACTTGTCAATGACGTCCTGGTCTCCATTATCATCTCCCGTACCCAGGGTTTTGCCCAATGCCTGGGGAAGAGCACCGCTATTAGAGATAAACTAAAACAACTGAACCACGAAATGAACCTCACACTCGATTAAACTAAGTCTCCAGGCTGTACTTCTCTCTGTGAATCCTACCTCCAGTTCTTCTATGGTGGTGTTTTCTTCATGCACTTTAAGATCGTGTTGTGTGTCCAGCTCTCCCGACTCTGGTCCACCAACGATCTCGTTCATGTACTGCTGGTCGATCTTGTCCATGGCCGCCTTCAGATCATTCCTCAAGCCCTAGAAACCCAAGCAACATTGAATGCGCTAATATATAAGACTGTCACTCCGCATACATCGCTTCAAAATGAACTGCGGTTAAGTATATATTTTTTAAAGCACTGACTCCAAAACATTAATTTGTTGGGGCAGGTGAAGTTCACTATATGGCAGAACGTCATGCCTAGAAGTGCATCTTATTCAGACCTACCTTGTTGACTTCAGGAGTTAAGATCTCAATCTTCCTGAGTCTCTGGAAGGCGTCGTAGTCGGACTCACCAAACAGTCGGATCGGTTCCCCTCGCTCTCTGAGACGTCGAATCACCTACACGTACAGAGCAGGACAGCAAAGACATTTAGAAATCATTATGAAAATTAAGCAGAGTGCAGAGAAACACTTGTATGGTTGCCTTAACTCACCTCCTGTCGTGACAGTGTCATGGGAAGTTTCTCCTCTGTTAATTCTAACTCCAACACTGGATTGTTTGAAGTAGACGGCTTGTCTTCCTCAGTTGTGTCAATCTAAAAAGTGACATTGGGGGAAGTAGAAATATACTTAGATTACAGTAAGAAGAACTGACTATAAAACTACTGCCTTTTGAGTCAGTGAAAATTAAACTAATGAATAGAACATGGATGTGCAAAAAACATCTTCAGTGTCTGTGTGTGGGGATGCATGTTTAATGACTCAAGCATGCATCATGTGTGTTGCTACAGTAATTTAACAGATTCATATCCCATATTACCACCACATCTCTGATGAGGACAAATTGCTCAATACCTTAAAAAGCTGAGTTATGTATTAGTGTACTGTCCTAAATTTGACAGTCTGTCAAAAGCTGAAACACACCATAACTTTGCAGTTCTTAAAATATAAATAAAGCAACAATTTTAGGTGTAATAGTTGAACATGCTTTCATAGACACATGCATCCCAGCACTCTTAGATTGCGGTTCAGGAAGCACAATCCAAAAGAGTCAACAGAAACTAATGACAAAAAGCCTTCCAAACAATCTTTAGCCCTGGCTCAAATAAATACAGATACAGCAAAAAGTACAAAAAGCATCACTCTGTAAGTTTGATTTAAGCCTGGCACAAATTAATACAGAAATGCAATTTCCATAGAACTGGAACAAGGCAATGCAAACTATTAACACAAAACCAAGGAAAACTGCAAAGTGTGGAGGCACAGCTTAGAAACAGAATGAGTTTATTTCAATTCAGTCTCCCATGCCAATATCCACACTGTTGCTGTGTCCCAGTTTGACTTTGTGGCTTCCCTTCCTTGTCCCCTTGGATTTTGACAAAAGCGATTTAAAAAATGCATTGATTATGCTCAACATATCACTTGTCCATCAAGTCTCCATATAGTCCATTGAAGAGCAACTCACAGAGAATCATATGCTAAACCTTTTGACGCAAAAATTAACAACAGCAGAGCATATGGAGAACTGAACGGAGTGCAATATATTCAGAAGATCATGAATGGATGAATTAATATTTTGAGAACCTGTCACTTTGCATTTTGTACCACCACAACGTACACCAAAATATAGGCTCCGCAATGTGATTTCTGCTGCTATCCTCATTGTTGCTTGCGAATGAAATCTGAGAAAGGGTGCAGAGGAAGCGGAAGCGATGGAACACAGTGTGTTTTATCCTTTTGTCATGCAGCCTGTCAGCTACTTTCACTGTGCAGCCCCTACCTGGCTCTCAGGAGTCTCTCTCTGAACCTACAGATGCAGGCAGCAGAGGCAGGTTGTGGAGAAACAGCACAGTAAACACACATACAAACACTGGGTACAGTTAACCTGTCGAGCATCTGGTCTGTGTTTACCCATCAGCCAACTTCAGGCTGAAAGGGTGTTGTAATCGTTTCGTCGTCTGTCTGTTCATACAACAACGTGATCCCATTACCTGAAGAATGCATTAACACATCTGCACCAGATTTATACTGTGGATGCATCTTTGCATCTTAGCACAGAAGCCGAATGAAAAGAGATCACCTTGGCCTACCTTTTCAAAGTCAAATGGCGAAATGTCCCTTTAATGACGTAAACGTTTTAACTCAAGAATGTATTGAAATTTTCACATCAAATTTAGACAAAGACAATCTAATGACACCTATATGGCAGCAACTTTCAACACAGTCTTACAATATATTTGGCTGAGGGGGGTATCAAAAGTCTGCACCAATGTTAGGTTTATTTCCTGGCACAAGATTTAACTTCAGTATTATAGTGTAACCCAGTGATAGGCAAAACGCATATCAGTGTATGTGTGCTTGTGTTGGTGTCTGAGTGAGGAGAATATACCAACCTTATATCCACATCTTCTGAAGTAGTCATCTTGCTCCTTACATGCAAGATCAGCCCTTTTGAAGTATTTTTTTGTGTCCTGAAAAAAAAGGTCTTTTGTTATTCAACCTTAAAAGATGTTTATTTACTGGAGAAAAAATAAAGACTACTTAAATGTGTGAAAGAAGGGAGTGTTCAATGAAAACTACATAATAGTAACTTTGGTGAACATGTAAATAATATTTTTCAACCGAACTCCAGATTACCAACTCACAAGCAGGAGTAAACAGATCAATACAATCAAGATTCCTTCCTGACTGACTTTTTCCCTATCTTTGGATGAATGCAAATTTTCCCAAAATAGTAGGGAGCTACAAACTCATAATCATCATAACAACCTACTGTATCATCCAAGCTTGGTGAATAACAAATATGCAGCTGACATGATGGCTGATATGTTGGATATCTCTCCATCTCTGGCAAATGGTCTTATGGACCACAAAACCAAATGGAATGAGGGACTAGATTAATAAAGACAGGAAAAGCCATTAGAGACAAATGACGCTGAAGTAATGGACAAAAAAGGGATTGAGAGATAAAGGAATCATCAGTATGCGAGACAAAACAACTGAGGAAGAGAGACATGTCGAGAACTATAGTTGAGGACAGAAGGGCGTGCCTCTGAGATCCACAATACTGAACCAGTGTCAAATGAGAACACAAAATGAAGGCTGGAGGCAAGCAACAGAAAGTGTTACTGCAGAGAAGCAAAACAATAGAGAAACTTAAGAGTAGTCTTAAAGTGGATCAAAATTAGAATGAATAGAAATAAATGGCAAATCGTTCCATGTCTTCGTTAAGCAAAACTGAGGCAACCACAGACCAATGTGTTGTACAATACCCCCCCTCATAAAAAAAAAAATCTTTGTATTTTGTATGTATACTGCAAAAAAAAACAACTCTATTTAAATAAAAATACAAGCTGCCGTTTTCCACAAAAACACCGTTTGCTGGAGAGTTGCAGAACCTGCTGGAAGAAGCTATTCTATTCAAGTGGGTGAAGATGCACTACCTACACACAATCAGGACAAGTTTCCCTGTTTGTCTCCCTATTTGTTTGGGGGCCTATGTACACAGTCAGAAACGACAGGTTCCAGGTTTACTTCATTTTCTTTTTTTAACAAATAAAAAAGGAATCTAGAGAAACCTGCTGTTCGGTCAAGACTGGCTTCTTCAGAATTGGCATAAAGGTGAGAATGTTCCCCCCAAAATCAGCTTTAACGATACAGTGACTTTCTCGTGAAAGAATTCACCAGGTTGTATGGGTTCATGTGCAAATGGCCTTAGCTTATACTTTTGTATTTAGTCCATTCAACAGTACAACAGCAAATGCAAAATCTGCCACCTAGTGTCCATCAGAGAAGTATTCGATATCCCCACAAACAATATCAATTAATGTTGCATGTTCATATCAGTGATTAAATTTAACTTTAGTGAGTCCATCTGTGGTAAGACTTGCATGTTTGTCCCAGTTCAGTCTGAACTTGACCATGCATGCAAAATAGCATCTTTAATTTTTTAGGTGAAATTAATATTAAAAATAAAGAAAAATATCATATTTACGGAATTCTAAATGGTAACCAAGTAAATTATTTGAATATATGGAAGAACGTACTACTTATTCAAATAAATTAAATATAAACTCTGTGTTTTGCCAAGGCAGTTATGTGAAGTGATCTAATGAGTCAAAAGAATTTATCTCTTGTATAAGATCAAGACTTTAACAAAATGGTGTTTTGACAACAGAAAAGGAACGGGAGTTATCTTTCTGTATAGGGATTGTTTTGTGTGTCTGTTAGATGATGAATACTGTGTTCGAAGGTAGCTACATTTATTTCCAGCTAGAATGAATTGTTTAAGTTATCCTGCTGAAGGTCTGACACTAACTCCCAGGATTTCCTCTACTATGGATTAGACAGCAATTCATTTTAATGACTTGAATCAATATTGTTGTCGCTTTGAAAATACAGTAGGTACATAGATGTTAACAGTTTTTTTAAACAAAACCTGAAATTGCCTCACTGAAATATAGACTTGATTTCATTAAAACGGTGCTGGTCTCTTGCACTGGACCCAAAGAGAACTCGTTTGTGTTACAATCTTTCACCAAATCGTACTTGTTATTGATACTGGGAACAGTTTGGTGTGGTTATCATCTTGCAGCTTCACATAAGTCTAGAGCTAAAGGTAGCATTCAGATAGTTATAGTTCTGTCTTTAACCTCCAAAAGTTAGCTAAAGTTTTTTCATACCAATACACAATCTTCATTGGTTAATTTTATATTTCATATGTTCAGTGCAACAAGTTCCCTCTATGTTAATAAATACAAATTAACAGTTAGCTAGCGAACGCAAGTTAACGATTAGCTACTTTAGCAACTGAGCCACCTATCACCCAAAACATGCCCATTATTCGTAGACTTACGCCTATAAGCTGTTTCTCTTCAACGTGTTTCCTCTTCCTTGCTATCTCAGCTTTAAGTATGTCCATTTCAGTACATTGGTTGTAGTCGCCAATGTAGGTTTCCACAAATAAAAACACGACACTGCTAACAATGCTACTGCTAAGGGATTTTACCGGAAGTGACCTACCAAGAAAACGGGACTTCTGAATAAAAGGTCATCGTCCTGTTTTATTGGTTTCAAAATAAAAAAAAACAAAAACAAAAAGGTAATCTACAGTATATATTTAAAACCAAAATGCCTGTATGCGTGTGTCCGGGGATTCACATACAATCGGATGCAGTATTGCGTGCTTTTGTATTTTAGTCAAGGAAGAGACTAGCCAAAAACGACAAGTTGATAGGACACATAAAACATGGATCACAATAAAGTGGAAATCAGACGCCTATTTCCTATCAAAATGCGGCATTATGAATAGCTGTGTGACCCTTTCAGAAAATGTATTGGATGCAAAAAGCGAGATGTTTTACACAACATGGCAACTATTTTTAAACTATATGAAGAACTTACAGAAACAAATATGTCAACTGAAAATGCCAGTGGAATTTACCAAGAAAGTAAAGAAATTAAAGGAATGAACTATATCCCAATGGTTCCTCATGGGTCAATACGCTATTTTACATTGTCTGATATTATTGCACAATAAACTTTTACTACCAATAATAATAATAATAACAATAACAATAACAATAATAATAATAATAATAATAATAATAATAATAATAATAATAATAATAATAATAATAA
>JAPTHA010000024.1:8472786-8488857 GCA_029814585.1 Gymnapogon annona
AACTTTTTTGCACATTTTATAACATGTAAATGTGTTACAATATCCCATAACATATTTTGTTCTCTAGTTTTCACTGATTTCTAAAAGCAGAGACACAGTTGTGATGCTTTTTACTGTTGATATATTGATATTCAACTAAAAGCTAAAGTATTTGGCTTCGTTTTGGACATATATGACAATACTTTGAAACTCGAAATTATGGTAAAGTAAACACGAGACCGCACGTTTCTACTCCAGTATTCTCTTTTACACTGTTGCTTCACCAGAAATAAATCCCACTCATTGGATGTTTTTAGCGTTCAGAGGCTGGACCAGCAGTTGTTTGTGATTTTTCATTATCATCATTATTTCTTTGTGAACATATTGCGCAGGGGGCCTGAGTTACTATACATAGATTAAAATAAATGTATTTGGAGAGCGAGGTTTAAACTGCATAATCTGACGCCGCCATTACTGTTGATTTAGTTAAACTGTCACCCAATGCAAATGAAGAAATGTTTTTAATGTGTTAAACACCACCACCTCTGACCCTGACATTGTGGTTTGTGAACGCCGTCTTGTAGTGTATGAATGTGACTGTAATATTGTGTCATGAAAAATCTAGATAATATAAAAAAATAAAAAAAACACCACTAAGAAGTTGCATCTACTAGAGCAACATAAATACCAGTATGACATACAGTCACACTGATCAACCAAATATCACAGATGGGGGACGGTAAAACTGAGGTTATGAGTCATATAAGAAAGCGTCAACAACACGATCTGGACCTGATTCATCAACGAATAGTCTTCCCTGTCTTATTGTCTTTACATTTGTTTTTGTTTTTTGTTTTGTTTTCTGTAGTTATTACAACCTGGAAGACGTTGCTCAAGAATCCATCAACAAATTCCTGTCCACCCTGGTGGAAAGGAGCCTACGTGACCTGGAGTGCTCTTACTGCATAGAGATACAAGAGGTTTGTGCGAATAACACTCCAAAACACAAAAGAGAATAGAATAGAATACAAGAGCCTCCAGTGTGGGTCCTTGGGCAAGACCCTTCACGCTACTGCCTACTGTAGTCACAAAGGGACGTGTGTCTCATTGTGCCGGTTAAAGCCCGGTTGTGTCAGGAAGGGCATCCGACGTAAAAGCTCCTGCCAAAATCATATAATGCAAATTGGATTTGCTGTGGCAACCCCAGAAGGGAAAAAAGCCAAAAGGACTCATCAGAATAGAATACAACTTTATTATCATCGTTACAAGAATAATGAAATTACAGTTTAGCAGCTCAGTTCTTTCAACAGCAGTCCTTTAAAGTGCAGGAGAGAAACTGTACAAAAAAAAATCCAACCGTAATGATTATATGTAATGTACAGGTTGAGTGTTTTACGCTTTGGTTGTTTTTTTTTGTGTTAATTGTCAAGGATGAGCGGACCATCGAGCCGATGACATACGGACGCATCTCCTCCTATTACTACCTGAAACATCAAACCATCCGCATGTTTAAAGAGCGGCTGAGGTCCGAGCTTCCCATCCCAGAGCTGCTCTCCATCCTGACGGTGAGTTTCACACTAAGGAAGCGTGTGTTTATTCACTGCGGTTGATCTCTGCCTTCTTGCTTTTAGACCGTGATAGCTTATTTTATTTATTTATTTAACCTTTATTTTTCCAGGCAAGTCCACTGAGAACTGATTCTCCTTTACAGTGAGGACCTGGCCAAGTAGTGTCAGTGTTAGTGTTTGACTTAATACTGTTTGGTTTCTGTCAAAACTGATTTCCAATTACACAGTGATAAAGAAGATTAGTCTCGATTAAAGATCATGCACAATTTTTGTGCAGTTCTCTAAATTATTCATTTTGTTAAACAGAAAAAAATTAAGTTTGCCCTGAAATTAGTTTTGTGTCTGTGGTGTATTAACTGTTTAATGTGCTTCACCATTGGCATTTGAACAGCAGAAGAGTTTAGAAAGACACTGTATTATACATCTTTAACCTTTCATAAAACAAAGAATTTCCAAGGAAAATTGATGTGTATATATATATATATGTATTTATTTATTTATTTATTTTTTTACATAGTGCAACAGGAAAGACACTTTTGTCCTGATCTCAAATTAGCACCTTTGTCTGAGCTTCATTAACTCTTCTCAGTGAGGGGGTTGGGGCTAGTGTGACCAATCGCCCTCTTTCTTTTCCTGACTAGCCTTGTACCTTTGAGCAGCGAGGTCATCCACACCCCTGGCTTCTGATTGGTGGGATCAACACGAGCCACAGTGGTTTCACACCTTTCACTGAGGGGGGATGATAACATACTGCGTCAATAAAACCCACTCCTTAAACAGCATCTAAAGTCTGATAGTAAGAATTCCTTCTCGCTAAATTCTTCATCGTGTTTGCATTTTTGTAAAAGATTATATTGTTATTAGATATTGAGCAGGATATCTGCTCAAAACTACAAATTCAGCTTCAATTACACAGACAAGCATTGCCATTCTTCTCTTATTGAACACATATCTAAAGTAAAAGGCAGTGAAACGATTTCTTCTGTGTGTATACGTTTATGAGGGTCGTCCCTATTGGTTGATCTGCGGCTCAGACTAAACTGAGACAGACCTGACCTTGTTTGAATGATTACAAACAGATTTTACTGCTATTGAGAACATGAACTATACAGAAAGCAGGTGGTCTGTGGTTTTACTGTGGCTGACTTCTGACCTAAGCTAACCAAGCTATAATGTAAACTATCAGCTTGAGCAGGAAGTGAAGATATTTATATATATATATACTGTGTGTGTGTGTATATATATATATATATAGTACATTTTATAGACAAGACATGTTTTATGTTGATGATAATAATGACAATGGTGACCGTGATTCTAATTCTTCTTATAACAATTATCATTATCCTAGTTAAATATTGCTCAAATACTCTGAAGGGTGTTTCTTTTACACGACAGATATTGGTAAAACAGAGATAGCTAGCACAGGTTTTACAACAAGACCCATAACAAATTAGGACAAAAATACCACCATGCACCCTATAGTTCATCTGTCTGGATTGGACTGTCTGATAAACACTGTCATAATAATCACAAAGGCTATGTATTCAAAAGTTGTCATGTCTTAGATATGGTGTCATCTTTTTGTTCAAGTGCCAGTGTTTATTGTCAGGACACCACAGTGCCAAATGCCTGACTCGACCTTTTAGATGAGAACATACCATCAGGTGGCGCAAAGGGATAGACTATGTGACGAATATTAATATTAAAGTAATTAATTTATTTACATGACGAAATAGAACAAGCAGCCCAACGGAAACGAGACTATATGATGCGATAGTAATTGTTACGCCAGGTTAAAGCTGTCCGGGTTGAAAATCTGCCGATAGAAGATCTGTAGAGCAGCCTGAGGAGAAATGTAACTGATTAATAAAGCAGACGGACAGTGATTCCGCTGAGCGTGTGTGTGTGTGTGTGCGCGCGCGTGTGTGTGAATGTGTCACCGATTTCGTCTTTCTCAAGAGGGATTTTCGACTGCACGGTTTTTACTGTTGAGACTACCTTAGGCTGAAGATGGAGTTTGGGGAAAGGAAGAGGAGCAGGAAGTCACAGAGCTTTAAACTGGTCACGGATGAAGGTAAGGCTCCATCAGTGTGAATGCAGAGACCTTGCAAAGACGCGCGTCTGTGTCTGGGTGTTTGTCTGGCGCTGTGTGCCAGCAGAGACGACTCTGTAAACAAAAGCGATATGGCCACGGCAATGTCCGTGTCTGTGCCTCTGATGGAACCATAACAGCTAACTCTCACGATTCAAGTCTGACACCGACAAACATTAAGTCTGAACGCATCTCATCCATCCTTGTTATATTTTGGAATGGAGAAAATGAGCGGATGATCCAGAACATATACTGTATATTTAAGAAAATAAATTCACGTGTTGCGCATCATGAACACGTAGAATCCGCAGGAATTGTTCACTTTTTGTTTTTGTTTTTGTTTTTTGGTGCTGAAGCTGATACAGACCACATCTCTTCACTACTTCATACCACCTACAGGTGGTGGATCCTGCATGGGAGGGGAGGGGAGGGGAGGGAGGGGGATTCTGTTTTAGATGGCATCACAGTCCACATTAGCCTGAAACAGACTCATTATCCAAATGCTAAAATGACCCAACACTATTTCTTTTAGACATATGTCATGTCACAGCTAAACTGTGAATACTGCATAGAAAAACTTTGCTATTTTTTTCTTGCAGATGTTGACCCTTCATACATGATGAATATTAGCTGCAAAGATTCCAATGGAGGGCCTAAAGATGCTGCTGTGCCCGATGGTATGCAAGGATTTAACACAGTAACACTGTAGTTTAATTTAGGCTGTGCATATTAGTCGTTAACTCGTTGCTTGTTAACATATATTGCAGCGTATGAGCTCTTCATTGTAAAGCGTTTATTAATCATCACCAGTCACTGAGATACAATAAATGGGTGTGAGTGTACTGTGGTCCAGGACAGGCAGATGAATGGGATTTTAGGATGGATGTCCGGGGTGGTAGAGTTGTGTGTCACATGGTCTATAGCAGTTACACTCATCCACTATTTCCACGGTCAGAGGCGACTTCACATTTTAACCACTGCTACGTGCATAGATTTTATGCAAACTAAAAATGAGATATTACTCATCACCTCTTCACACGTAACCCTTTATAGCACAAAACTCAGTCAATCAACATATCTTATGATACATCACAGAAGGATCATAGATGTATAGGTGCAGATGAGACAACTTCAGAACAGGGAGACCATATCCCTAATGCATAAGTCATGAGTAAGACATCGAGTTAAAGTGGAGAAAATGTTGGAAAGGTACAACTGGACACTCAACACTTGTTGTTTTGCATTTTGTTACGTAAGAATAATCCATATTTATTACATACCATGGGATTACCATATGAGACTGATACCGAGCAAAGCACATGAAGATCACAATTCATACACAACAATTGGAATATTTGCAAACTCTCAATGTTATGACTTGTTTTGGCAATCGCTTGGTGAGCTTTCCGTTCTCCTGAAGCCAGGGTCAGAATGACCTGGAGCGTAGCTGAAATGTAGTCTTGTCAAAACGCTTAACAGGAAATGATGAGAAAGAAATATTTGGAATAGATACTTCCAGTGAGGTTATGAGACTTGTACCCTAAAAATATCCAACAAATTTAATTTCAACAACCAGTAATTAGGAGGTTATTGAGTAAAAACAGTTAATGCCCTATAGTTGCAGAATATGGTCATGAACATGCTTTGTAATAATTTAACCATTTAAAAATCAGCCTCCTACCAATATGGATGTTCATAAGCAATGGTTACTGTGTCTACCATAGTCTGAAGTGTTGCTATTTAAAGATTAATGTCAGTGCCACAAGGGGAGATCTCATTAAACACACTGATAATATGTCTCTGTCTGTAGTTTGGCTGGGGGACGAAGGCATGGAGATCAAGAGGCAAATTACAGGAATGATGAGGCTTCTGGGTGATAAGACTGGCAGGGTGTATCAGCGTGGAGGAGCTGAAAGGGATAACCTTACGAAGGAGCCACAGGACGTGCATCAGCCCTGGGGACAACAGCCCACGCCTTTGCTGCTTTCTTCAAGTGATTGCCACAACAACAGCTGGAACTCTACAGAGGAGCATGGGTCTTCTCCTTCGCACTTAGCCACCCCTGTCAGCAACGGCCTGGACTGTGGCCAGTATAGCACCCGCTCCAAAGCCTTGAGGATCCCCAACAGCGCCAAGGGTCTGACCAAAGTGAACGAAGCCAACGGTAAGGCGTCAAAGCATGTTTAACACTGATAGATGAATTGAAAGAGAAAAGGCTGATATTGTTTATTTATTCGCAAAAAAAAAAGCTATGCCGTGAAAGCAAATTTTACTGTTAGTGTGAGCAGACACCAGGCATTTAACCATAGATTAGATTAGATTAGATTGGATACTCCTTTATTTGTCCCACTCTGGGAAGTTTCAGGTTACAGCAGCACACACAAGAGATTTTGAAAAAGAAATTGAACAAGTCTTAAATGATAGAAAAATTTAAGTATAAAGAAAAAACAGATTGTGCAACAAGAAAAAGAAAGACTCATTGACAATTGTCCGTTTCTATTAGAACACCTGACAGCTGTAGGAAAGAACGACCTACGATACTTCTCTTACATACAAAGTAAAATAAAAATCATGTTCTTGTAGCAAATACGACAAAATATAATGTTATGTAAGGACAGGCACGTTAGAGAGAGCAATTACTCATCACTTCTCTGCTAAATTTCCAGCTGATGTGGTTCCTCCTGCACCAGAACCTCCCTGCTGTATGTGTAACTGTAAGGGCACTTTGCAGGCAATTTTACAAGAACTGCGGGTCATGAGAAAACTAATGCAGACTCAAAAAGGTCAGTAAGAGAAAGACAAACACTCAGATGTGGTGCGACACAAAGAGAGACAAAGGAGTAAATAAAATACTCTTTTTTTTTTCACAGTGTCTTTGGAAAGGCATGACCAGTCTGCATCACCATACCAACCTCGTCTTGGTCCTGGACCTGCCCCTCATCGTAGGCCTCGCAAGAGGAGGCCATTGTATAAAGTGGCACCTTTGAACGTGCCTGGTAGTAGAAGAGCTGCCGCGTCTCCTCATGGTGCGTCACCACTTAAAGCCGTATGCACCGAGTCGGATAAGGTGCAGGAATGTGAGAAAAAACAAGACACCTCTACATCCCACGGTCATCCCACCTCCTCTGACGTTTCTGCGCTGATACCTCAGAACAATCCAGAAACTGTCAACAATGGACAGAACTCTGTCTTGAACCAACTGCAGAAATCTCACGCCTCAGAGGTACTAATACACCGCATGACAGCCACTGTGTCTTTGTGTTCCAATTTGTGTTTTCGCCACAAAAAAGTATTCATTCATGGATTTATTTAACTTGAAGAACACCTAGTGAACTCATTAAAACATGAATAGTGCCTGAACCCCCCAGCCCACCTTATTAATTATCCACCCCCATCCTTTCCCTCCAGCCATCCCCAGCCAGAACATAGGCATTTTACTTTGTTACTTCATAAGAGAACATATGTCACAAAAAGTGCCTCTCATTATATACAACAGATATCAGTCTAATTCCATTTAAATGGAATTGCATCAATAGTAGAACACAGTCTTGAAGGAGGGAAGGGGCGGAGCTAAAGCCAGAGATAATAGGTTGACAGTTTAAAGTCTGTTCATCAGTCTTCTGTTCAGGCACCTCTTGCATCACAGCAGACTGTGGGGAAAAAGCAACATAGGAGGACTGCACCACCCTCAGGCAGGGAGGGAGAATGGCAGGAAAAAAAATCAAGAGTCACTGTCCAATTCGGTTGTGATTTTTTTTCTATGGAAACTGCAGGGTTTAACTCTGTCTTTTAACAAACACAATTACCGTAGTCACCTTTTTTTATCTCATCATCTTCTTCTTATATTTCCGATGTCATATCCTTACTTTTCCTTTTTCTATTCTGTATGTATTTTTTCCTTACTGTCAGAGAGTGGCTTCTGTATTGGTAATACACAGCATAACCTAGCAAAGGAAATAAATCATACTTCTATACAGACATATTTCATAGTGATTTTAATTCCAGACCTCTGTGTAAAGCTAGAGAAGTAAGGGTTTTGTGTTTTTTTTTTAACTCCTCTCTTGTATATGCGACTTAATTTGACATCTGATTGTTTTTATCACAGCCGGGAAGGTTTCATGAATACACATCAGTCTGGTTCATTCTAACTCCTCACCTCTGACATACATGTATTTGATTCCCTTTCAGTCTGAGGTGCGACTTGCAGAGGATTATGACATATTTATCTCAAAGGCTCAGCTGGACTCCATTCTGATCAACTATACTCGCTCCGGCAGCCTTTTATTTCGGAAGCTGGTGTGCCTCTATAATTTTTTCCCCTTGATTTACAGTCCCTTAATATTTAATGAGACTCACGTTTTTATGCAAAACACCAAAACATACCCCGTCAATGTCTCTGTATTTAGGTATGTGCCTTCTTTGATGATGCTACCCTGGCTAATTCTTTGCCAAATGGTAAAAGGAAGAGGGGTCTAAACGATAACCGAAAAGGCCTGGATCAGAACATTGTTGGCGCCATTAAAGGTAGATCACAGAAGAGATATAAAAGATATAGTGACTCTTGTTTTTACAGAGTGTAATGCCTGTATGTATTTAAGAGGGGAACATAAATGCAGCTGTGTGAACTGTCTCCAGTGTTTACAGAGAAATACTGCACTGAACACAGAATAGAGAAGCTGCCTGGTCCACGAGACTGGGTTCAGATCCTCCAAGATCAGATCAAACTCGCCAGGAGGAGGCTGAAAAGAGGTATTGTATAATGCTTTGAACTTTTTTTCTTTTGTACATATACTATATAGTATTATTATTCATTTATATATATTTCCTATAGTTCATTATTAAAGTGGATCAATAAAGTTTGACCGTACATGTTTAAACATTCTCCGCAAACATTAGGTCACAATACTGACTTCAGTATCAAACCTTGACGTGGATCTCTTCAATAAAATCTGTTATCCTTAAAATCCTCAGATGCAGCAGAAGCAGAGGACCCATTAAATGGACCCTCCACAAGTATGAGCAACACATTAAATGACGTCTTATACATCCCTTTGTTGTCACACACACAGACACACACAAACTGGTCTTACTGACTCACTCAACGCCTCATATGTCTTTGTCACAGTGTCGCCTTGACATTTGACATTCTCACACAGTTTCCCAAAATGTCAGCTAATTATCGTCACACCATGCACCGTCTCTCCTCTTTCAGCTCTGTTTTACCTTTTCTGTTGGACTAGCATTTCTGTTGTCAGTTTTATTTATTGATTTAGAGGTTGTTGAATTTTTTTTTTTTTCAAAATATACTACCTAGAAAGGCAATCATAGCAGTACAGCAGTACTGGTTTATGGGGGCTTCTTGAATGCATAAAAACTTGAAGCGTTTCCAGGTTTTAATCAACTTCTGTCTTTTATAGGTTGCAATTATAACAAGGCTGAAAATGTGGAAGGGACTGTGGTGAAGATGACTGGTTGATTCAAAGACTGCCACCGTGGCCTTAGAGTATATTTACTGATTGTCTTAATTTCTTCTTTTGATTCATCCTGCCACTTTAGATGCCCTTTGCTGGTAATTATGCAGTGTTTTGGGTTATGGATGTAAAGGGAAAAAGAACCAGACCAAACTGAAAATGTAGGCTGCTTAATGACATCATCTTTGTCTTTCTCTCCTGTATGCACATTCTATATTTGTGCCCTTAATGACTTTTCGGCAAACATGTCAAATCAAATGCTTTGATGACTGACATGAAAGAAACATTTTTATACACATATGTGAATTAGAGTTTACATTGTAAGTCTATTGTAGGCTTTACAAGCATACTCACCTGTAATTCTCACATCATTAGAGGAGCCACATGTCTGAAATGAGAGATGATGAGCACCGTAATAGTATCATATTTGTACAATTTGCACAAAACACATTTGCTGTAAAGGGAATTGTCCATTGTAGACTGTGCCTTTCTTATTGACCAGTCCACCTGGGTGTAATGTGCAGTGCAGCATCCACCTTAACTCAACAACACATCCAAAAGTAAGTATTTGACACATTTTGTGGGTTAAATCAGTTGGCTCATAGGCTACATCATCAGCCTGGAAACAAAACAAAAAAAAGATAGTGGCCTAACTAGATGTTTCTTTAAATATTTTAATGTAACACATATCTGTGTTGTTGCTGTAATATTGTGATGGACCTATAGCATTTGTTTGTAATTCTGCTCACTGTGTCTTAAATTAATACAGTTGGCTCTTTGCATCATTAAATATTGTTTCACAACATCTGATGTTTGAATGTTTTCTTTGTCACAATACAGACTATAGATCTAATAAAAAATGTCTGATTGCTGCTGTCTGTGAAAAAGTCTAAAAATCCATCCAACCTCTTTCATCATCAGTACTTGAATGTATGAGCATTACTAACAATTACAAATTAAAATGTGTTTTTATTATTATGAATAGAACATAAATTTACATTTCTGGGCAGAAGGTTTTGTTAAGATCACTTTCAGTTACACAATGTTATGTTGTTGAAGGAGCAATTGGAGGGAAAACAGTAAATTAAAGGTACACTCCATTGTATAGATTTTGTTGCCACACTTCCCAGCCCATTAAAGGGGATGTTAAAGCCGCCGCCGTGCAAGTAGAGGACCCTTTGAGCCCGCAGAAGTTTCCTATTTATATTTTAACTCGTCTTTACTTTTACGACGTTACACCAGAAACAAATCCATAAACGAAGTCAATTATATGAAACTTTGAGATGTATTTTTGTTTTTAGTCGGACGGTTGTTGGTTGAAAACACAAACATTTCAAACTTTTCGTCAGGCATTTTCTACGGACGCCTAATTATTGCCCCGGTGCATTCTGGTGCAGTCCCCGCTCTTCTGTCGGGATCCACCGCTAACGTGAAGCTGGTAAGGATAAACTGGTCAGAGCAATTAAAGGGGAAATGTTGTGAGAATATAACTCCACTTTGGTCCTAAAATCGCATATAGGGCATTTGTTAACACTTGTATTGCACCATATCATTATAACCTCTGCACAAGTTGCATGTCTGGGATTGATTTATTGATACGAACTGTGATGTTGCACACATCGCATGGCGTGGGACAGCAAAGGGTTAATTTTTTCCGCCGCCGACATTTTTGTTCGGCGCTTTACCGCAACTTTTTAACGTACATGTGCAGCGAGTTGCGGCTATTGTTGACGCCCGCGCGTTACATTTAGACTGCGCGGTGTGCCGTTGCGTTGTTTAAACACATTGCAGCTCGTAAACGTGAACACTTGAGGTTCTTTGTTGCACGGAGCTGCTTATGCCCATCACCTCATGCATGGATCTGCGCATGCTAGCAAATGCTAGCAGGGAAACCAGAACTGCATTTTTAGCCAAACAAAACTAATCTGAGCGATGTTGATTTCCGCGTGGGTAAAAACGGCGACAAAGCTGAGGATACAGAACGTGGATCACATCACACAGAATCGTTATTCTGTGATGTTGACATTGGTATTGTGGGCTAGCCATTGTAAGGGTTGAATGAACTTGGTAGCATGGTGTCTCTTGAACACTCCCCTCACTGCAATAACAGAGACTCGTGTAGGAACTTAATTAACAATAAGCTCAATGACTAGTCGCACACAATCGAGGCCGGCATCTCTGTGGAATGTTTCAGATGCCACGGAGTCAGACCTGTTTGTGTTGATCAGTACAACACCGACTACGGAAGTTTGTTATGGTCAGATGGTGGGTGTGTGTTCAGGATGTAAACGGGAGTCCCGAGCCTAATCTGCCCCCATAATCAAAACACACGTGGAAATGATGCTCTATTTCTAATTTATATTTTAAATTTACCTCGGGGAAAGTTAGTATTTGTGTTATGCCTCACGGCATTTTGTAAGCATAATCGGACTATTTTGTCAACGGAACAGCGTTAACTGCAGTTGACCAATTCTGACTCAAATCTTATCTGACTTGGATCAACATATTAGTATTCAAGTTTTTACTTCCGCGATGAGGTTATGGTGCAGCTAAATGAATGCAGTTTTGGGTATATGTACTTACAAATAATTAAGATGTAAAACTTTAAGGCAAATTGTTGATTTAATTATGAATAGGTTTGAGAACTTTTATTATGGAATAAATATAATTGGGGGGAAAATAACTACACAGCCCTCAACCATCTGAAAACTGATAGAAAATACAGGTATCGGTGCGATTAAAATACAACTCATAATTTTCCTATGTGTGCTATTTATTGTCATTGTTTTTGACTAATAAACAGAAGGCTAGTATGTTTGAAACAAATGTTTCAACGGGGGTGTTGAAGAATGTCTTTTGAAATTAATATTATATGTTGGTTTTGCTTAGCCTCCCCTCACATGCAGGTATGTTTTTAAATATAAATTCTACTTCTTTCCTGGTTGTGCTTCTAGTGGTGAGGACCCAGAGTTTCTCCAGACATGTCTGTGAGGGAGTCCTTCAACCCCGAAAGCTATGAGCTGGATAAAAACTTCAGGCTCACACGCTTTGCTGAGCTCAAGGGGACAGGCTGCAAGGTTGGATGCTTTAATAAAACATGTCAGGATATATATGAGTGTGATAATGTAATATATTCTCCATGGATGAAATGTAACTGGAATGTATAGTCATTGCACCTGGTCAGAGGTGATTGCTGACATTTATAAATGTGAATAAATGGAGGAATATGTCTAAAAACAAACATATTTAAACTTTATCAGCAGGACTGTATTTATGAATAAATAAATAAATTGTCTACATTCACTCTGCAGGTGCCCCAAGATGTTTTACAGAAGCTACTAGAAACCCTGCAGGAAAACCACTATCAAGAGGATGAACAGTTTCTGGGGGCAGTTATGCCCCGATTAGGTGACTAAGGCTATTTTTGTATCAGTAGTCATTGTGTTTAATAAAACAGTAACTGTACAAAAAACAGTAGAACCTAAAGATCAATAACATATGTTTGACTCTTAAAGGCATAGGCATGGATACCTGTGTAATCCCTCTCAGACATGGAGGCCTTTCACTTGTCCAGACAACAGATTACATCTACCCCATCGTGGACGACCCCTATATGATGGTACTGACATTCCCATTTGTGGTATTTTGGTTGTATTAGTAGATCTTAATGTGACAAACTGAAAAATTTTTTACATACTCTGATAGTTTTTATTGAGATGTATCTAATTTTTCATGTTTGGGTTTTTCAGGGAAGAATCGCTTGTGCCAATGTTCTAAGTGACCTGTATGCCATGGGAGTAACAGAGTGTGACAACATGCTAATGCTCTTGGGCGTCAGCAACAAAATGTCAGAGAAGGTAAGACATGTCAGTTCATGACTTTTCTTTTGGATTTCCTGTTTATCAAACATTTGTGACCGGTAATGAACATAAAAGTATTAATATAACACAAATACAGACTTTAAAAAAAACACAGTATAGTGATCCCTCTCTGTATTGCTGTTCCGTGTTTGCTCCCTCAGTGCATCATCAGGGTTTTTAATATATATTGTATGTAATCCCGTTTCATAGGATTTTCACTATCTTCATTATTTTTGTGAAAAAATAATTTTCTAGCCTAAAAAGTCAAAAATCAGTGAAACAAAATCTATGAATTAAAATACTTTAACATACTTAAAAGATATTGCGAAAAACAAAATCTTTAAGTATGGGTAAACAAGATTTGGGTTAGGAAATTTGAGATGCCCGCCATGTCGTGCATTGACAATACTGATCTGGATTGGTGGGGGGGGGGGTATATAAATGTATGTACGTGTTGTATTTCTATTTGACATAAGATTGTGGGAAATGGTAATGCAATCTAGGGAGGGTTGATAACAATGTTCATAAAGGGTTGATATATACATAAATGATAATTATCTCGTCTCTATTGTGTGATTTTTCCCTTCTGGTGGGCTGTCTTCAAACGTAACTACCGTGATAGGAGTTACACTGTACTTCTTTACACCTGTCGTGGGAAGAATGTTTAGAGTGTTTAGAATTATATGTTGTGATGTCTATTTTTACAGGAGAGGGACAAAGTTATGCCGCTCATCATCCAGGGATTCAAGGATGCTTCAGAGGAGGCAGGTACCTCTGTAACGGGAGGACAGACAGTGCTCAACCCATGGGTGGTGATGGGGGGAGTCGCTACGACAGTCTGCCAACCCAATGAATTCATCATGTAAGGAGTTTTAGGGTGATACGGCATTATGTATATAAATGTTATGGAACAAAAAAAAAAAAACACCACTTTTACTGTCTCTCAGGCCAGACAATGCAGTGCCAGGAGACGTGTTGGTGTTGACTAAACCATTGGGGACACAAGTGGCTGTTGCGGTGCATCAGTGGTTAGATATTGTAAGTCCGTCGACTCTCGTTAATTGTTTTGCCCCAAAATATTTCAAGAAATAGCACCTTTAGGACATCTAAACCATCTAATGCCACTGGATATTTTATTTTTGTCCTCTCAGCCAGAGAAATGGAACAAGATCAAGTTAGTGGTAACACAGGAAGATGTGGAACTGGCCTATCACGAAGCTATGATGAACATGGCTCGGCTCAACAGGACAGGTAACGCCGTTATGAAGAGCCAACCAATGAATTATTGATCCATGTCCGTCATCAGAGAGTGAGATCGTCCGTCCGTCAGTGCATTTCTAAATGTTCTTTTTTCCGTCCGACCCTGCAGCGGCTGGCCTCATGCACACCTTCAACGCTCACGCAGCAACCGACATCACAGGGTTCGGCATTCTAGGTCACGCTCAAACACTGGCACGGCAACAGCGGAGCGAGGTCTCGTTTGTCATCCATAATCTTCCGGTACTCGCCAAGATGGCCGCAGTGTCCAAAGCCTGTGGGAACATGTTTGGACTAATGCACGGCACCTGCCCCGAAACATCAGGTGTGTGTTCACAACTGATGTGAAATGTGTTCAAAGTCGCTTCACAGGTCTTTTCTCCATCCACCAAGTAAAGGGGTTCTGTAATCACCCATTTCTGTTTATGTGGGTGTTTGTCAGCACAATAAATAACACAGGGGCTCCCACAGGGGCTCTATGTTGAATTGCAGGACTAAGGGATGTACTGTATGTTCTCTCAAAGTGTCCTTCTAGTTTTGTAGAATTTCAAAATACAGTAACAGGCAGACTTTTTTTTTATTACCTCAGTTGTATTTACATCATATTCTAGTTCTTTCCTCTAGATGGAGTTGTTGTACTGTTCCTTTACTGCTGCCCTCAGACGTTGACACAATTTTGGGAAAATCATGCTGACAAGAAAGCAGATTTATACAAGTGTGAAGGGAGATGTCAAAAGTATAGCTACAGGGTCGTCGAGTGACCCCTACTAAAGAAAATCAACCATGACATTAATGTCATGGTTGATTTAAGGCTTTAAGCCCAGTGAGAATGTGATAAAATATAAACACTAAAATGGAAAAATCTATAAAGTCTGGCATATGTAACGTCAGGCTGTTTTACTTATTTTCTTCTCCCCTGTTGCCAACTGGTGCGTCTCATCTCTAGTTTATTTAGTAGGCGGTATTTTTTTTTGTAGAGAAAGTCAGCAGGGGCCTTTGAAGTCAATAAAAGAAGCTATCAAGTCATAAAGGTGATGTAAAGCTACAGCGTGATGCCATTCCCTAATGATGTTGGCAGAGGGTTTTCTGTTTAGTATGCGTTCAGAGAAGTTTGATTCTGTATTTTGTAGCCAGTGACTCAGATGAACCCGTTTAAGCTGAGACTGAAGGTTTCACATTTCCATGGTTTAAAACAGATAAATTGGACTTTTTAGTTTTTAGTGATAAAATCAGTGGGTTATGGCTGATTTAAAAAAAAAAAAAAAAAAAAGACTGGTCCGCAGATAAACAGAAAATGACTGAAAAATCCCGAACGCAGCGATGAAACTTTGACATTTTACCTCGACCAATAGCAGAGGTCTTTGTAGGACGCGTATTGGAAAACATCAGGACGACTTGAGAGTAACCGAGTGTTCTTCCGTCCACAGGCGGTTTGCTCATCTGTCTGCCCCGGGAACAGGCCGCGCGCTTCTGTGCTGAAATCAAATCCCCAAAATACGGAGAGGGCCACCAGGCTTGGATCATCGGGATCGTAGAGAAAGGAAACCGCACCGCTCGCATCATTGATAAACCCCGGATCATAGAGGTCGCACCGCAAGCCGCCACCCAGAATGTCAACCCCACTCCTGGTGCAACTTCTTAATCCCCACCCACCTTCCTTATTTTTTTTAGTTTTTTTTTCTTTTTTGCTGCATCATAGACTGGAACCTGGAAAGCTCTGCTGAGTGATTTTAGACGCATAAACTCCAAAGCCCATCCTAGAGTGATTACATATATACACGTAATAGTATGTACACAGAAAAGACTGGGTCGGCGTTATCTACCTGAAAAACGGACCCCCC
>JAPTHA010000024.1:8498195-8521809 GCA_029814585.1 Gymnapogon annona
TTTAATAACAACATAGGACACTGAGGGAACCACTAAATTGACTTTTTAGACAGGATGACTTTCTAGACAGGAATAACATTCCTATTTGATATAAGATCCAACAGTCCTGGATCTACCCAGTTATTACTTTTCATCTCCTAAGGCACAATGTCATCTACCAAGCTATGCCATATTCATACATGTAGTATTCAGCAGAGCATTGTCTTTCTGAGATACTTATGGAGGGCCTTCTCGATAAACCCGTCATCTCTAATACCTGTGTATTCAACTCAACAGTGGTGGTGTCTTTCTGTCTATCCCATAGACACTACTGCCCTCCATACCATCACAAATGCAGGATTTAATAGTGAATGTTGATTATAAGTTCATTGGTGCCTCCACATTCGTTATCCTGGAAGATGCAATGTTCGTCGAATGAAAAATTTAAATTCTTGTGCCCATTAAACAGTTTTGCGTTGCGTTCAGACGTAGCATTTACTTTGCAATGATAGACATTTATCCTGCATTAAAACTGCATTAACGGGGTGATCATTTCTGGAAGTTCTGCCTGGTTACGAAGCAGCGTCACCTGAGGACCCAAACATTCCAGACGTTCAACAGTCTTGTTGCTTGTGTGCAGATAACACTATAGATTTTCAGATCCTTTTCATTATATTATGTACTGTGGATGATAATTCAACATTTTCATCATTTTATGTTGAGAAACAATGTTCTGGAACTGTTCCACAACCTGTAAACACAGCTTTTTACACACATCGGTGAACCTTACCCATGTTTACATCTGATAGAAGAGGCTTGATTTTTTTACAACAGATAATGTCACTGACCTGTTTCTAGTTAACCCATATACTGTAGCTCCTCCCACTGTAGTTAACCCATATACTGTAGCTCCTCCCACTGTTTGCTTTTATGACATTTCGTTACCAGATTCATTGTGTGTGTCTGTGTAATGACAATAAAGGAAGTCTAAGTCTAAGTCTAAGTCTTTTAGAATCCTATACCCTTCTTCAGCGTTTTGTTGCTCCTGTCCCAAAATATGGAAGTTGTGTTGCTGCCTCGCTGAACCATTTTTTTTTTCTTTTTTTTGCACTGTATCCTATTTTGGAGTTGGGGTTGAAAGTCAGAAAGAATGTAAGACAAGACGTACCAACCATACTTTGGTGGAGGAACTCATTTTCCCGTGGGACTCAAAAATCCAGCCATGGTAGGAGAGTAGGAGCTTGAGTGTGTATCTTAAGAGGAAAATAAGGAACAGCCACAATCCAGTAGCAAACAGGATGGCACTCAGCACTGCTCGGGTCTGCACTGACATATAGGCTCTGCTCAGAAAAGGCAGAACCACAACACAGAGGAAAGGTGACAATAGTGTTTATTAAGAGTAGTAGTAGTAGTAACAGATGTCGTCTAACCTTCGAGGTAGGTTTTCCTTGATGGTGTCGATCATTCCCAGAGAGGGGTCGATGCGGGTGTACAGGGTACTCATCATAGCAATTACGACTATCAGCCAACTGCAAGGACTGGCTGGATACACTCCAGTCAAAACACCATTCTGACAGAAAATTCAGAAATAAGGGTCAAATCTATGCTTAACGTCACATAAAACTACACACACACACACACACAAAACAGATAACAGATGTGTTTTATATATAAAATATACATGATTCATTGATCTAAATTTTTTTAGTACTATATTACAAACCAGTACTGTGCATTTTATTCACACTGATAACAAGGGTCCAAACAGCTGTACCTTGAATTGTATAGCCCTCTTCTTCCACGCAGTGACACTGGATATATAGATGTTTTTGATGACCTCTTGGCTTAGTTTAACGTCCACACCATCTGGGCGCACAGTGAACTGGAAGCCCACCGCCTGATGCGCCTCAGCCATCTCTGTGTAGCCCTGACAGGGGACAGTAAAAAAAACACACAAAAATATATATATATAGAGAGAGACCTTATTAATCATTCATTAATCTTCCAAACCCACTTTATCCTCAGTATTGTGTTAAAATGAGTGCTCATCTTGTATTGCATGAATGCAACTGTCATGTTGTCCAATGAAAAATAGAAAATAAAATATTCTATACAAATAAAGTGCTCAGTGAAGAATGATGGGCAACTGTTCTGACAAATTGCTTAAATATTGAATTGACCTTTGTACTAGTATTAGGAATGTCTTTATGAACCAACCGATTGATCAAATTAAATATCAAATGCCTAACAACAAATATCTAAACCTTAATTATTAAGATTAAGCAGTGGTTCAGAAAATGAAGGCCTCAATATCAAAATTTATTTACTCATGACAATTACTTTCTAAAAGTATAAAATACTACATGGAGTGTGATGTTCCTTCGCAATGTGCAATGTAAGCATTCTGTGATGTCAAATAAACTAATAATGACATACAAATGAAAAAAGTGGAAATGGTTTATTATAACCATT
Source organism: Gymnapogon annona (assembly GCA_029814585.1). Taxonomy (NCBI): domain Eukaryota; kingdom Metazoa; phylum Chordata; class Actinopteri; order Kurtiformes; family Apogonidae; genus Gymnapogon; species Gymnapogon annona. Next base: position 8,500,647 of record JAPTHA010000024.1, read on the forward strand.
TAAAGGAACCCTTTCTGACATTGATATTTGTCTCATTCCAATAAGGAGAATTCATAATGGAAAAACGTAATGACAGGTCTTGGATTACTTTTTCCATGTCATATGACTGAACAGTCACCAAGTGGGACAAAGTTCAATGGCCAGATATAGCGACGTACCGGCTGAGCATGTGCAGAGTACAGATGGCCATGAAAATATAAACACAGAGAAGAGCCCACACACTAATACCAAACCTGTTTGTTGTTACGTTCCTTATTATTGCAGAACACCCGGCCACTATGTCAGTGAGCCATGTGTCTTGTTAAAAGTACAAACCTTATCATGAAGGTTAGACATTCTACATTCAAGTTTATCACCGGCTCTTGATTTTCTTTTCTACTTTGTTCTCTGCACTGATTCTCACTGCTTTCATGTATGTGACACGTCTCAATGAAAATAATCCAAGGTTTTCACACTCTTATGCAGTTCATAAAGTCTCAGCATTAACCTCAGATTAATGCAAGTGCAGTTAATCAGAAAATGAACTGCACTTGCATTAACTGCACAACTACATGCACGAGATGTACCAGTGAAAGGCAGATCCAGGATTTTACCTTTTGTCAAATTTGGGTTGGATCCACTCAGGCTGTAGACGGCCTCGACTCTGGCAGTAGGATTCCTCTGTCCTCGGGCTTGTGTACACTGTGTGATTCCAGTGCCCTTGAAGTGGCTTTTCCTCAGGTAGTGAGATCAGGGCAGTCGTCTTGCTGTGCTTGCCAGCCCTCCCTTACTCTCGCCTCTTCTCATACACCGCTCCCCACCCCCCCTCTTGGTCTCTTTACCCATGACATGCCTCTTTTAGTAACATGACACCAAACACAGACAGAGCCTAAACCCACGTGCCACAAGACCTCTGCAATGGAACCTAATCTGCTGCAGTGCTCTGTTAGGATGTAATTGAAAACAATATGACATTACTGTTATCAACCATTTGAAAGTGCATGCAGTATTTCACCAGTCATAATAAAAGGCAGGAAATCAACATATCATTCTTTGTTGGTACAATCGAATGGATGAAAAAAAAATCACTCAACAGAGCACAGAGAAATATGCAGTTGTTATGCATTGAAACAATGACGAAGAATAATTGCGCCAATTAAAAGAAAAGGTAAAACACAGCTTCGTAGCGGGTGGAAACAGGTAAAGGAGGATAAGTTTTTAAGGAGAGAGTTTGAAGATCCATCTTTGCAACAGTGTTGTGCTCAATACATGGCATCAAGACGTGGTCACCTGCGACTGTCCCTTGTCCTGCGAATGCCACCTTCTCAGCCCTGCGCACCTGACGAGAAAACACATAAGATAGACTTTCATGCAGTTGTGTAGATATGAATACAAACAGCTATGCCCAGCGCTGGACTGGGACAAATAATTCAACCCTGGACTTATTGGTCCAGACCTGCCAACCACAACCAGTAGGTCTTGATCAACTCACCCCTTTAATGTACAACAGCATGATGACCTGTGGGGAATCGTGGGTTCTAGATGTGGTCTAAATCCTGGTGGAATAAACTTACCTCTGATACAGTTCATTCCTTTAGTTTTTTTGGTCAATTCCACTGGCGGTGTCAGCTCAATAACCTCTCAGCTGGCATGTCTGTCTGTTTCTCCACATTTACACCATGGCAACGTAACCCTATTGTGTATCTGTTGCTTGGTAACCAATTTCAAATTCTATGATTCGATTCAATAACTCTGGGTATTTAGTGACGCCCAACATACAAGCCCCCTAATACCAAAACTTTTATACAATATGTCTATTTATTCTGAAACTAATGAAATAACTCTGGGTCTTTGACTGTCTGTCTGATATGTCAACCTCCCATGGTTACAAATAAACAAATAAAACAAAAACCAAACGAATGTCCATTTGGCCTCAACACACCAGGAAACCAACCGGTAACCCATTTGTTCAGTCCAGCTCTGGCTGTTTCAAAACATGGGATTGACGCTTCACGTTGAACATGTTGCTGTCTTTATGTCCACTGACCTGCTCCCATTTCTGTGACTGCAGACAAAATGACGTCACCACATTGTCAGTGTTATTTCCACCAATTACAAACAGGCGGTCAGTAGCACCGAGAAAGTAAAGAGTGGGGAGGTCTGCATCTGCTCTGGTAAGGGTCGGGAGCAGTTCAGTCCATGAGTCTGTAAAGCACAGAGAGAATACACACACACAGCGGACGTCATATATCAAGACTAAAATGTACACCTGACATGCACTGACTTTTTTTGATCTTCATCCATTAAATAAATAATAAAACACAAAAACCACAACACCAGTGTGTACATCACTGAAACTTTGGGGGAAAAACATTTTGTATTTAATATTATACAATATTACAATATACAATACAATATTCATATTTAATACATATGATATGGGATATATGCGTGTACACTCACTGGCCACTTTATTAGGTACACACGATCAACTCCATAACATGATAATGATGAGTTTTTCAGCTTTTTCCATTCCGGGGTTGCCAGAGTGAGTCCAATTCACATATTTGATTTGGCAGGAGTTTTTACATTGGATGCCCTTCCTGACACAACCCTTATATTTGGGCTGGGGGGTGCGGGGGGGAGGAGACTAGTGATGCGGTTGGCAGATGGCGGATACGGTTTGTTTGTGATCTGTTCATTGCGGTTATGAACGTTGCACGTTTGAACTGTTAGCTGTTGGCGGCTAAATGCGCTATGCTACGGTGGCCTGCGAGGACATTCACACACCGTCTCTTTCTCTTGGCTCCAGACAACGAATCGCAGTCCCTCAGTATCATCTCTGGGACTTCAGTCATATATATTGACTGTGTTGTACAAGAAATCAATTGTATATATCTGTTCTACTCTGTTTTCCTATCTTTGTATTCTGCTGCTGTATTCAATAATTTCCGAGAGGAACCTTCCCATGGCATTAATAAAGTATGATCTAATCTAATCTAATGATTGAATATACCATTAATAGTTCCGCAAGGGGAAATTTCATACACAGCAGCCTATCACAAAGAGCAGAAAAAAAAGCAGAACAGATACACAACAAATTGAATTCTTGCCATTAGTCTCCATCACGGTGGTAGAACGGCTTGGTAGAATCTAATCTAATTTAATCTATTTATTCAGGTTTGGGACCGGCATAATCAGGCATTGAGGCTACAGTTGTAGGTAGCAGCCTCAATCTAAAAGTCAGTCACACAATAGGAACTTAGGGCCTTTAGGCATCAAGGTGATCTGCTGTAATTCAAACTAAGCATTGGAAGTGGGGAAAGAAGGTGAGCTAAGTAACTTTTACCATGGCAATAGAGTCATTTAGGTACAATCGCTCTGGTCTGAGTATTTCAGAAACAGCTGATCTACAGGGTTTAAAGAAAAAAGTCAGAAAAAGCAAAAAAATATCTAGTAAGTTGGAGTGCACAATCACACTTGAGTGTGCACTCACCAGTTTGTTCACCAGTTTGTAGTTTGTTCAGCTTATCTCTGCCCTCACAGTGAAAAGAAGAGGCTGATTCAACCATTAAATGACCTTTACATTAAACAAAGTATATCCAATATTACTGTACTGGTACTCTAGGGGAAGTGACATTTAAACTAACGGATCCAAATGCTTCTGCCATCGATCATCCTCTTGTGGACTTGCCACCACTCGGAGCTGTGTTGTTTGTTACCTTGCTTGGTGTTGTATTGCAGCAGCAGTTTCTCTCCAGTCCTCTGGATGTTCCCTAACACATAAAGACATTGTCCACAACTGGCAGCCAGGGGGACGTCATGGGACAATGACACAGTGAACTGGAAGTCAGTGAGGGGCAGCGAGGAAACAAACCTATGGGAGAGTTTTTAGAGTGATAATAAATAAATAAATAAATAAACAAACAGCTGCATTTCCTTAAGGCACAGGTGTCAAACGTGGCCACGGGGGCCAAATCCAGCCCGCTAAAGGGTCCAGGCTGGCCCTTGGGGTGAATCTGTGCAATATTAAAAATTACACTGAAGATATGAACAATAATATTAGTTCAGGTTCCACATTTGGACTAATTCAATCTCAAGTGGGTCAAACCAGTGAAATACAGCCCATAAAAACCTAAAAAAAAAAATGTCAAAAACCTGAACAATTATGAACAATCTGAAATGACTGAAGAGAAGTCAAGTACAAATATAAAAATATTCCACCTGTTATTAAATGTTATCTGTCAGTTATAATGTACGTGTGTAATAACTTAGAGCATAATTACCACTTACCTTTTCAGTTTGTGAATTTAATTCACTTTAAAAGACAGCTTTTAAGATATAAACCCTTTCATTATGTAATTTGACTTTTTTCACTCTAAAACATAAGAGTAAAGTTCAGAATTGACATTGTTTATTTATCATTATGTTAGCATTTGGCTGGTTCGGCCCAGTTCAGATCAAATTTACCTGAATGTGGCCCCTGAACTGAAATGACTGAAATGGACACCCCTGCCTTAAGGGAAAGTACATCCCAAAAACCTGTAAACTATAGAACCAAACCTCCACGTGTCCTCCCATGGGTCGTAGCGTTCCACAGCTGTGTACAGAGCTGTGCTGGAGTCTGGAGTCACCAGCGAGTCCAAGTACCAGCCTCCCACAGCGTAAATACAACCTTCACAGGCCACTGCACTGAAATGTCTCCTGCGCTGTGGAAACAACGAATAAAGGTGTTAATGTAAAACCAGCATCAATCATCAACCTCAGATCTGACTTCAGTGATCATACCTTAATCAAAGGGGCCATGGTGCTCCAGGTTTGTGTGAGAGGATTGTACCTAAAGGAAGCCATCTTGAACTCCCAGCCTCTCTTTACACGCTGCCGGTAGCCTCCTATGATGTACAGGTAGTTATAGAGGACCACTGTAGTGAAACACCACTTATCGGCCTTGAATGGAAGCTCTGCCAGCGGGAACCAATCCACAGCCTCCCCTCGATGTTTCATGATAAAGATATGTCGGGCACGTTCTGTTTCCGGATCATTCCAAGTAGTCAGGTTTTCTTTCCTGAGGCTGCAGAGACGTCGGTCGCCTTCTGTCCTCAGACGGATGACTTCCTCTCTCTCCTGGTAGTTTAGACACCTGAGGATATCATCAAATACAGTTTAGTTTTGTTAAGAAAAAAAAAAGCAGGGGAATCATCATCTAAAATGACAGATCCATAACATAAGGTATTGCGTAGTAACCTGATGATATGGGGCAACTCCAGGAGATTTCTACTCAGGTAGGTGAGAACTGTCAGCTCCAGCTGTGGACAGCAGATCTCCCCAACCAGACTCAGGTAGGACAAGCAGTTTTCTGGATTTAGTTCATCTGCCAGCACTGACAGACACTTGGAGAGGAAGGCCTCAGCCAGGAGGTAACTACTGACCTTCAGTATCACAAAGGGAGGACGAGGTTTAATGTTGATGTGGATCAATGTACCTTCTGTTCCTCTGAAGATGAAACTATCCAACGTTTGTTTTTTTAATTGTTCGTATAGTCATACATTTTGGGTTCATATTCATAGCTGGTTGTTGTTAAAAATAGATCATATTCCATTATTTACTTCTAATGACATTTTTATTTTATAGATACTCTGGAGATGAGCATTAAAGATGTTGTGAACCTGATTCTTATTTTGGGGAAATATCATATTCACTTCTGCAAATGGAAGAACATCAAACCCTCTTTTGATTTGTTTATATATGAGTTCATCAAATATTATAAATCACTTAGGACTATTAATAATTTGAACAGAAAAGCTACAAAACTAATTCCATGTATATCTAATGCCTTGCTATTTTAAATGTCTTATGCTTTGACCTTTAATGTAAGTTTTGTTCATTTCTTAGAATAATTTTGCTGTTGTAGGGTTTTTTTTTGTTTGGGTTTTTTTTTAAGTATTTTATTTTAAAGTATCTGATCTGACAAATGTTTATGGTCCTCACTCCGCCATAGCGTGCATTGTAATTTCTTTGTATGTATGTGATATTTTCCCATTCTTGACTTGTAAACTGATTTTTGTAAATAAAAATAAATAAATAAATAAATAAAATTAAGCTGAAAAAAAAACAACAACAAAAAAACACAAAGGGAGGACGATGTGGTAAACTGGCAGGGTTACATAACAAAAACAAAAAACTGACTGTATGTGATGTCACCTTTGCATTACAGCCACTCATGGATTTGGACACTTACAGTAATTTTGCACTTTTGTATTTTTCTGTATTTAAGCTGTGTTTGTCAGTCAACGACATGTCGTCGCCAGATCCACTGTGTGTGTCTGTGTAATGACAATTAAAGGAAGTCCAAGTCTAAAAACATTCAATAAATTTAAAAAATGTACATGAAATCAAGAAATTTAAAGAATGTACATTGATGAACTATGAACTCAATGAAATTCACTAAACTGAACATGTTTTCTTTTGGCTTTCTCAACATTAATTGGGTTCATTTGTTTCAGGAAAATGTTTGATGTGAGCTTCAAATGGGAAAGGGGGCGAGATTACATAAGCTGTGCTTCTTCTCACTCCTTTTCAGACATGTGTACGGGTCGCCTCATGTGTGGTGTATTTTTGGTGGTCTGGTAAAGGCGTTATGAGCTTTGATACTTGATTTATAGTTTGCGTGTCTGAAACAAATAAATTCATTCATTCATTCATTCAGAATATCTTCTGTGTGCACCTACTTGAATGTGTGTTCCCAGCTCCTCTGGTACGACTTTAAACTCATTACGAAAGGAGAACTCCAAGAGGTTGTAGAACACGGAGGAGGGCACATGTTCCAGATATATGACGCTCTCTGAGGTTTCTCTCATTCTGGACCGGGACAAGGCTCTGAAGTATTCACTGCACGCTGAAAGCCTCTGCAGGTCCACCTTGAAGTGAAGCGTCAATCACTTAAAAAGCTTCCATTTTGGTCGATAAATAACCATTTGGAGGTCGTACTCACATAGAATGCATGGCTGCTGGTCTGGACTGTGACCTCCGTGTCACCGCCAGCTCTGCGGTGATATGTGCGGAGCGCCTCATTGGTCTTCCACTCCTCCGAGTCTGGTTGATGTGATGCTCTGCTCATTTCTGTGGACGCTTTCCAGATACTGACCTCCAGAAAAGCTCCGCAAAATCTTATTAGAGCACATTTCAGAAAATGGATCCATTGCAAGAGTATCAGGAAACACTGGCACACTGGTTTCATTTCACTGATAGCTTTGTGTGGATCTAAAATAGAATAGGCTGTATTTTCGTTAGATTAGATATACCTTTATTCATCCCACTTGGGGAAATTTCAGTTAGATTACACTCCAGGATGTAACAAAATTAGGTAAAAAATTAGAAAGCTATGTTGACCTCTATAGTTCTCTCTATAGTATCAACTCCAAAGGTGTTTAAGAGTCCTTTTCTCTTCTTGCACAATAACTGCTCCGATCAAACTCTATATAAGGCAAAAAGGCCCCTCGAGAATTCCAAGCAGCTACTGCAGTGGAAAAAAAACACATGGAAGAAGTCAGTTTATCACGTCGACCCCTCAGCTCATCTCTCCGTTCCCAGAGTCATGTGCCCTTTGACAAGTCCGACAGTGCAGCAGCTGTTACAGATCGAAGAGACCGCATACAGAGAGGAACGACACGCCGCAGCGCAACACAAAGTTACATTTTCAGCTGCAACATTCCAGTTTTGCTCTGTAAAAGATCCGGCCAGACATTTCAGAAGGACCTTCGATCTCTGAGAAGTGTTGTTCTTTTGGAGCCCGTCTATTTTTGGCACATGGAGGTGGGACAGAAGCCAGGCCTCTGGGGTGAAACATGGCTCCGTTCAGTACTGTACGCTTTAGACGTCATCTGGGGGCTCTTGAGTTACAAAATTTGCAGTTCACAACACAAAGGTATGAGGTGTGAATTTAAGGCATTGCAGAATGTTGATATGGTTCCTATTCAAAAGCATCCTTCAGTAGGTTTTAATACATGTATAGCTAAAGGGGAAAAACGTGGGCATTCAATGGAAAAGAGTTAACAAGTTGAATAACTGATCAGCTTGAAATTCAAGCAAGATATGAATAAGTAAATATAGATTTATTATTATTTATATTTATAAATAAGACAGACATGAATAAGTCGAATCCTGATAAAATAAAGGAAACATACAATATTCAGGTAGAGATATATAGGTATACATGTAGCGATATAGAGATATGTATAGACAGAGAGAGAGAGGAGAGAGATGGATGGACGATAGATAGATAGATCTCATGCATGCACATTCACACACATACATGGAGTAATGGAAAGAAAAACAGGTGCACGCACAGCTTTAGAGCAAAAAAGTTTATTAGCTGTCAAATAAATGTTTTCATAGTGCAAAAGTGAACACCGATAAAATGGAATGTTGCAACTGAGTCTCAGACACTAACATTATACAAGAAAAACACTACAGTAACAGTTACAGGAAATAACCGAGAAAAGTGATGCACATGCACATAAAGAAAATAACATGAACATGTCAATGACAGTACGTTCAGGTAAGAGAGTGGCTAAATAAACTACAGTTCCAAAGGAACAGTAAGTAAACGACTGGCTCCTACAAATACTTAAAACTGCAGCTTAAACAGAAAAATAAAGGCAGCAACTATTCCAACATAGATGTTCTTGTTAGACCTAATTTATGCAAATGGAGGCTCATCATTCAGCAAATGTGTTGTATGAATTTGTGTAAACCTATAACAAAATACATGCCTTCACAGTTGCTACATGGTTAAAAAAAAAACTCACAGAATGTGTCACAGATCAACATACCCTTATCACAAAAGGTAAATCAAGGAACGAGATGATTAATGGTCGAGATGCTTTTGATATGTTAGTTGCTGAATATAATGTGCTGTAAAATAGCCCTCCACCAAAATAAGGCAAGGTGTGGACCGAACATGATTGAACCATCATGCACAAAATTCTTAAGTACATAATTTTCAAAGTTATATAGTCACCGTACAGAAGGCAGATACCGTTATAGCCAGCCCTTTTGCGATTCACTGTCTACGTAATCCAACCCATGATCAACAGAGAAGAAAGAGGTAGAATGACTAACAATACTGGAGTGAAGAGCAATACAAATGCCTACCACATTACTCAATACCTAAGGTTAAGTATAACAAAGACCAACAATCTGAAAAGAACAGACCATCATCCCGTGGCAACAGTATTGGTCATATACATCCTGTACGTATGACGAGCTCGAACAAAGCAAAACAAAAAAGATCCAATGGCTGAATGAATAGTTGGGCCCCTAATGTAAAAGTGGTCCGCACAAGTGCAGTGGCTCTTAACAATAGTGATTAAAACGCAAAAGTAAAACTATGACGACATGCGTGGTACACATTCAATGAGCTGTAAGCCTTCACAGTCGGAAAAGGTGCTCAAAGTGACTGAATACAGTCAATGATTGCATTTCTGCACTGTGGTCATACATCGAAGTCTACATTTTAGTTCCAACACAGTTGTTTGTCATGAACACAGGCGCATAGGACTGGAGTTGAACTGTCACATTGTTGGGGGAATATGATACTTCAACTGTGGTGCTTAACAAAAAGGTCGAATTTTCTGAATCTGTTTTTATCCTTTGCAGAGTCACGGGGGAGGGGTCGCAGTAGCCTATCCCAGGTACTCAAGGGTGAAGGCGGGGGTGGGGGTGGGAGTGGGGGCCCTGGACATGTCACCAGTTCATCACAGGGATCAGGCAAGGTGGGACACAACGGCTCATGACCAGGACAAAGCGAAGATCAAACCCCTAACCCTTCAGTTATCTGACCACGTGCTCTACCACCTGAGCCACAGCCGCCCCAAAAACAAAAAGGCAAGAGAAAAATAAAAAAATAATAAAACAAAAAAGAAAGAAACTGCACCTGCTGCATAACAGCAGGAACTTATGAGAAGAGTTTCTTTTGCTTGAAGTAGGCGTCAAAGCGACACAGCGCATAGTCCTGCAAAACAACAGTGTTTATGGTGAGGCGAGATTAATCAAAAATTAACATGAGGTGTAGCTACTGTTTGGATATAAGTTTGCAGTAAAAGAAGGAAAGAAACAATGTGCTCACCATGTATCCAAACTCGATTTTGGATAGCTTTGCCTGAATGACAGACCACAGGCCCCACATGAAATGTGACGCTAAAGCGTATCTGCAATTCACATAACATCCGTTAGTGACTTGACGTTACTCACACGCATTAATGACAAGGTAAAGTTCTATCTATCTATCTATCTATCTATTAATGACGGGAATTATTGAAACTCTGTGTTACCTGTTCGCTTCAATGATCATGTCCTCTTCAATTTGTGCCTGGTCTCTGGTCTCGTCCGGGTTTAACCCCTTTTCTGCCAAATAACTTCTGATGAAGTGAAGCTGTAATGGAAAGAAACCATGTGAAATGTTTTATTAATTTAGCTGCATTATCTGATTTTAATTTGTTATGAAGTCCATTAAACGTTGCATTACAGAGCCATATACATATCGTTGTTATAACTAATCTCACTAAAAAACTGATTTATTTAAAGTTTTGCCACATGAATTTCTTCTTGCACATCCGGCTGGATAGCTCAGTTGGTAAGGCACCGGGCTGGTGCATAGGGGACTAGGGGTTTGATTCCAGGGATGAGCGTCCAGTGGGTTGTGTCAGGAAGGGCATCGGATGTAAAAACTGCTGCCAAATCAAATTTGCGGATTGTATTTGCTGTGGTGACCCCGGAAGGGAAATAAGCCGAAAGAACTCATCATCAATTTCTTCTTGCACATCATGAAACACTTAAACTCATGGTATAAATAAGAGTATAATTTTGTTTAAATCATATTTGATGTTGTGAATTTTACGTGAAGTCAAGTGAACAACTAAAATGTGACTAAATGAATGAATGATGAAATGAAACTAAATGAATCTATAAAACAGTCAGCTCCTCCAAATCAAATCCAGGGTAGGTTTTTTTCCCCACTAGATGGCACTGTGAGGCCGAGGACAAACTCATAAACACATAAAGTCTATGTTTAAACCTCAAACCTCTTGTAGTGAGTTTACTGCTATTTCATACCATGTTTTTCTTCTCTACGTATATTATAATAATAATTAGTATTATTATTGCCATTATGACTATTGTGTCACAGCTCCTTGGAACTGGAGAGAGGGTTCTGTGTGGTCTTGACGACTGCGCTTCATATTCCACCAGATGCTGAAGCCAAGTTAAGATGTCAGATATTCATGCGGTATCATTAACTCATAACAGAGGACTTTCATCACACGCATCGCACATTTGAAGGTACTGCTCCTCCATAATCTGCAAGAATGTTTCTCGTGCCACTAGATGAACTAGGTTAACCTCAAGGTTTTGATCTCTACTGGTTTTGTCTACAGCTGGAACACATCTACAAAAGATGCCACAGTCATCTGAGGGCGAATGAGTCAGCCGACATGGACGGGGTGGAGCTGGTGACGGCATGGGGTGGAGAGAACATGCTGTTCTTCAACACTATGGTACAACTACAGGAACAATAAAACAGATTTTCCACCATTAACCATTGGTGGTGACTGTGTGGAGAGGATGGCGATCCGCATTGAGGAGGACCTGACCTGACCCCTATGAGTTGTTTACAAAGGTCCAGGAGATACTGCGCCTACTGAGGGTGTTCACGAGACAGAGCTTTACCAAGAGACTGTGGTTGTATTTAATAGGTGTTCCCGTTGTGTCGGAAAAAAAAAAAAAAAAAAAAAAAAAAAGCCCTGTCTGAATGAGGACAAATAGATTCAAGAACAGTTTCTATAAGAAAGCAAGAATAGCATTATTTTATTTTTTATTTTATTGTATTATTATTATTATTAAAAAAGAACTGATGGAAATCTAAGCAGGGTTGTGCCGTTTTTTGATTAGATTAGATGCCTTTATTTGTCCCACTAGGGGAAATTCCAGACCACAGCAGCTAAATACAAAGAGTAGCAATCAGAGTAGACAGATATACATCAATTGAATTCTTGTTCAATATGCACATACTGTCTATGTTGTATAAGACAGTATGCACGATTGAAGTCCCCACAGATGAAAATGAGGGACTGCGGATGTGTCGAGAGGAACTGAGAAATGGTGGTGTGAATGCCCTCGCAGTCTACCGTAGCGCCGGCCGAGGTGGAATATAAAAAATACATTTGTGTGCGACTGTCTTTTTTTTTTTTTGTAGGTTAATTTATCTGTTCCATTGTTCTCATGGGATCCTATAAAGTGTTTAACTGGATGACGCGTAAGAATATTGTATTGTGTTGTATTCCATTCATTTTTTCGCTAAACAGAATGTTTATTAAAAACAGTTCAGCACAAGAACGAGGCCGACCAATCCGAGACAGTGAGAATACTTGATATTTCCTTTGCCGTGCAGTTCTGACTAACCTGCTGTTCTCTGGTGGGGTAGTTCTCCGGCGAGGCTTTGTAGAATGGCCACTGGTCGTAGGTGTAGTTGTACATCCACTCACAGAAATGGTTTCCAAAGTCAAAGCCCCTGAACAAAAGGTTTTATTAAGTGTATTAAGTCAAGAGTGAAAAGTACTGATCCTGTTAATAGGAAAACACTGACATTTTGACAACTGGTATCTGCAGAATAGATGACTGTTAATAACAGGCTTCACAAGCGGTCGATTCAAAGCATATATGATTCAAACGTATCAATTTATTGATGTGCGTATTTTTATTTGGCATATATATATATTCAGTTTTTGTTTTTCTCTGACATGTGTGCTGTGATTTTTGCAGAACAATCATAATCTTTTCACCATCACTATTATACCAGCCTTTAGAAACCTCCAAACCAACTGACATCTACGGCCAAGAGTTGAAGACTTTACCTGTAGTTGTAGCTGCTGTACTCAAAGTCTATCAGCATGAGTTGTTCATTAGTGGCAGGGTCCTTTTCTTCCAGTATCAGGATGTTACCTGCATCAGCAACAAAGAAACTGAGATAAGAAGGTAGACAGGAAACCAAAAACACTTAGAAAGTCACTAACTTCATCACAATTACTGGCTTTCTGAATAATATTATATTGTACATATTAATGTTTAATGTTTATTTATTAAATATGGGACAGTGCACATTGATCAACATGAATTAGTACATGTAAATGTGCCAGAGTTAGCCATGCAGGCTAATTTTCATCTGTAGTCCCATACATAATATTCATAGAACATTCAACATTCAAGCCAATTCCTCGGCACATTTCAAGTGATAGGATGGCGCATATGATCATGAGAGCCCCCTTTTAATAAGCCAGTACAACCTCCGTTTGACTTACATAATACTCTCTTGTCTTTGAAAATGTGACATTAGAGCCAGAAGGCAGATCGGATCAGACAGAATGCAGTTTTTATTTGATTTTTTTACCTTCCTGTACGTCATTGTGGCAGAACACCACCGGTGAAGGGGTCGCCGCCAGCAACGCGCTGTTTGCAACACAAGAGCAGATGAACAGAGGTCAGGAGTCAACCAGTCCCGGGCTCATTCAACCAAATGAACTGCATGATGCAACACGTCACTTTAGTTATCAGCCCAGACAACGCAAAGGAACGGCTGCAGAAGATAACATGGGAATAGTCTTCATACCATTAGATTGTCAGCCCATAGATAAAGACAATAAACTCTGGGGTGATGTTCAATTGGTTTGTTTCTGTCAGGCTGTTAGATTAAATTAGATTAGATATACCTTTCTTAGTCCCATTCGGGGAAATTTCAGGTTACGGCAGCATACACAAGACACACACAAGACACTCCGAAGATTCAACAAGTCCTAATAATATAATATAAAATATATAAAAAATACAAATATAAATAAAGAACAGAACAGATTGTGTAAATTAGGAAGGAACAAAGCAGATAACATGCAGGTCTTTAATCTTCAACCTTCACGGCCTTCTTCAAGTATCTATGTTTAACTGCTAGTGGCTAATTTTTTTGACAAATATCTTTATAGCTTCATTCAAATAAGAGCAAATTCATTTGAGGTTCAGAGAGAAATGTTTTTCCTATCGTGAGACTTTATTGGCACACCCTACTAAAGATGGAAACAAAGGTGTTTGTGCATGACCTCGATTAAGGCCGGGCACAAACATATTCAAAGGAATGCATTTAACAAAGTGGTAAGACTCACTTTTATTCATGATGATAGGTGTGATTGACATACAACTTACATGTAATGTGAAAGAAATGTTTCCATGTTTCCTGCATCCATCTGGCAGGTTTTGGACAGTGTCAAAGGCAATTGGGTTTGGGCGTCACTTAAGGAAGTAGCCTAAGTGTGTGCTGTGTGCAGCAAGTTTCCTCTTTCTGAATATACAGCGTTTTTCACTTCCAAGCCCCAAACTCACCGAAGGCTCTCCATCTCAGCGGGCAAATCATACTTCATCAGCTTCTTGTACTTCTTCACGTGTGCTTCCCTGACAAATGTCAGCTTCATCACTTGTTCAATGTAGCTGCAAAATAAAATGCATGTAGTTACTGTGCAGTTAGTTTGGTTCCATTGGGGTAAGTTTACCATTTGGGTCACCACTCTCTTTGTAATCAATTTAAACCTGTTATACATTTCCCTTTCTTTTTTAGACATGCCTGGTTACAGGGTCTATACTGGTACATAGTGTCATAGCGTTTCATTCAGCCTGTACATAAAGAACCTGCACGTGTCCAGGACTAAGATCACTATCCAATTGCAACCAGTCTGCGTAAAGGTTGCAAGTACTGATGCAAATTTTGTCTACAAAGTCATGCAGAGTTAATACAAAGCCAAAGACAAAAACATAAAGACACTTGTAATGTATGACGCACGGTTTATTGCACAACATAATTGCTGTTGTAATAAACCCTTGAGTTGAACGGTTAAAACATTTGTTCTGGCAAAGAGTTTGATTGGACAGAAAAACCAGTTCTGCAAGTGAAGGGAGCCATGTGAAGGCACAAAAAAATAAATTTAAAAATGATCCATCTTTATTGTTGGAAATTGTTGAAGTGTGGAACAATGGTAAATGTTGACTCTTGAGTCATCTGAGATACGGGAAGAGAGTGGTGTGTTCCTTACTTTTCAATGGTCCCCATTAGCCACTTGGGCTCCTTATTAAAGGGCATCACCATTTCATGGAATCGTGCCATCTTGGTAGCGATCTCAGCTGAGATGTTGGGGTCTGAAAGTTGATCAGTTCGCATGCCTGTATTCTGAAAAACCACAAAGACAAGACAAATGACCAATTACTAGGATTACAACTAGTGTGAACCAAATCCCAATTCTACAATTTGACCAGACAGACAGACAGATAGATAGTAAGAAAATACTGTGCCAGATCACAAATGGTTGCTCTGCGTTAAATGTTAAATACGTTCAGAAGTCTGTCGTACCGGAAGGAATTGCTCCAAACGTCCATCTGGAAATATCCCATAAAGTTTAGGCCCCAGAGTTCGCTCTGCCAGGATGGCAAACATCACACTCTCCAACACCAAAGAGTCCACTCCCTGCATTGTAAATATACACAGTGACAGACAGGGATCATGTGCTTGAGAATAATTTTTATATATGCAAATTTAACAACTATGACGTGCGGTCTTTACTAGCAAAACTGAAGAATCTCCACCACAAAGACCGACCTGAAGGATGGCACCATAGATTCGGAGCAGAACCTGACGAGGTTCATCTCCCACACACTGGACATCATCCGGCAAAGAACACAGGTATAACAGGTTACTCAGCCCACCACTGAAGCAAACACACCGGAGGTCAGCAGGTGCCAGCACAGTTAGTGTGAGCCAAATTTTAATCACACAGATGTCAAAAGAAAATAGCAGCTGTATTTTTACTCAAAACAGCAGAGTGTTTGTACGTATGCTACACAGTGACTTTGTTCTTTGTTCACTATTTAAAAAAAGGGAATTTGTACAGTGCTCATCTATGCATGTTCCTATTTGGATGGTGTCAAGTTCAACAGGTTGATGCAAGGTATCTCGTAGAATTTGGCTTGAAGAAGCTTGTTCGGTGAGGATACGTCACTATGTGGGTGAGTCAAACTACCAAAGCTTGTGGTTTACCTGTGAACTCTAGCTGCTAGAGAAGCTGAGACTGATCAACTGAACTATCTGTGTCTAACGACTGTGAGCCCCTCCCTGAGATGCAGAAGGGATGCAGGGATGAAGAATGCTAATGGCCCACTGTTCTTGATGTGTGAGCAAGAAAGCCATTAAAGGAATGTGACCTGGATGACTGAGAATCTTCACAGACATTAATAACATGAGAGAGAGAGAGAGAGAGAGAGAGAGCAGAGTCATGTATTTACACTCTCTTTCCAAGTCTCAGTTCAAACTGAACAAAACAGATCGAGTCTCTTCCTTGTATCAACACTACTGAATGAATATTAGGGTGTGGCCGTGGCTCAGGTGGTAGAGCAGGTCGTCTGGTAACCGAAGGCCGATTCTCGCTTCATGTGACGTTGTGTCCTTGGACAAGACACTTCACCCACCCTGTCCCCAGGTCGTCACTGTAAATGAGAACCAGTTCTCAGTGGACTTACCTGGAAAAATAAAGGTTGAATTAAATTAACACAACATATGCTATTGTGTTTATTCTATCTGAAGAGTGTGCAAATGTCGTTTCTCATATTGCAGGATATGTGATAATTCAGTATAAATCAAACAGTATATTTTAGTCACTGTGTTTTCATGGAAATCCCTTCACTTACTATTTCATTCAATTTATTCCAAATTGTATTATTTTAAGTTTAGTTTTCTAGCCGAACATTTGATTTTTCTTTGTGTTGTCCCACATCACTTGGTTTTTACTAAAGTTTTGTGCATTAACACTGTCCACTGTGATCTGTATCTTATGACTAAGCTGTGACACAATATTGCTGAAACTGCACTTTTTCTTTAAGAAATTTGTAGTCATCCATGGTTCTTCTTGTTCTCATTCACATGATCCAAGTTTACATTTCAAACACAATAACAAAGAAACATTTTTGCTAAGAAAGCTTGGGTTATTTGAGATCACACTATGCTGTATGTGGTCTGACAGCTCTGCTTCACCTGATGATATATATATTTTTAAATTTGCAACAAAGAAACAAGACGAAAATACAATACCGTCTATGGTGGAGTGAGGAAACATAGAACTGTGGCAATAATTCAAACAACATACACCAAAAGATCAAGACATTTTGCAATTTATGAAAATATATCTGCGAAACTATTCTTAAAAAAAAAACAAAAAACAATAAAAATTAAATAAAACACAATAAAGATTGTGTGCATACAAGAAATTCGTTTTTTGGTTTTTCTCTAAGTATACTTGAAAAAAATTCACACAAAAACTAATTGGGGGTGGGGGTCTGGGGGGGGGTGTTCTTCCATTTGCATCAGTGAATATGATATTTACCCAAAATAACAATGAGGTTTACAACAACTTCATATTTGTCTGCAAAGAATCCATAAAACAAATAAATATGATTGGAATGTTGGTAGGAAGGAACATTTCCGGTTTTAAAGGACAACCACCTGTGAGCACGAGCCCACGAAATGTATTGCTATGAGAACAATTAAACAAATGCGCAACAGTTTCAGCTTCACCTGATGATACTGATCTGGAAATCCTCCTCTGGGATGGTCTTCCAAGACCCGCAGAGGAAGGCTCGGCACCAACCAAAAGCCCTCACCCTGGTGTCCCGGTCTACTCCCTCCGTTCTCCCATCCCGGAACGACTCCGCCTCCGAATCGTCATCATTATTGTCTACCATCTGGGGACTGGGGGTCCTCATATGTCTGGCCACGACTTCAAGCGTCCCTCCCCCCAGTTTCTTTTCCACGGGGGCATCGCTGTTGTCTGTCGCCGGTTTCCCCGCCGCCACGTCCATACCCTGATCGGTAGCGCTGAAGGTGCTCGGTACATCACCGCTCGACTGCATCGTGAGTTTTCTAGTGAAGAGTAACGGAAGTGCACTTTTATACGCCCGCCCGGGATGGGTGCAACCTGAGCCTGCTGACAGACGCAGATCGCCGGTAAAGCTACTTAACCGGAAGAGCCAAACATAGCTGGAAGGTCTGACACGCATGGAGGGCAGCTGGTCGCAACCATTAACGTATCGTGTACAAGGAGACCTTTCACCTCCACTCTCGTAGCGGTCGATGATTTGGAAGAGAATTAAAGTGGCGTGTTCAATGTCCAACCACCCTCAGCAATGTCAATGCGTAGAATGGAAGGGGCGGAGCAACGTGGGTGACGTGTTTACGTCAGATTCGCTAAAAGGCTTCTGGGAAATGATGTTTTTGAGAGCAGCACAGTCTAACGCAAAAGTGGCAATGCAAAAGTCACAGCTGAGATATTTGCTAAAATTATAGTTCAGGTTCCACCCACACTGTGGAAATAATGTTATAATAACATTATTGATATGTAATTCTGTTTTTATTGTACTGATCCGACCCACATCAGACCAGATTGGGCTGTTTGTGCACCTGAACAAACATGAGTTTGACACCCCTGATCTAATGTTTTTCTCCTCCAATCCACATGCTGTTTGCAGAGAATTGTCAATGTGGTAAAGGCTGTAGTTTCTGAAAGCCGTGTGGGATTACAGAAAAGAAAACCTTGTTTTAAACTAAGCAAACAAAAACAAAGAGCAGATTACTCGCTTGGATCAAGTGGAATCCTGGCAAAGTTAACAGCCTTACATCTGCAATTGTTGTAGCATTGGACATTGCTTATCCTGCTGCTGAAAATTCTAAAGCAGGATCAGAATTAAGTTTGCACTTGAATTGAGTGAATGTATAAGAATAAGGGAAATGCATTAAACAATCAATTCTGAATTCAGTAACAAACTCAAACATGTAAATAGATTTTTGTTGGACTTTTCAGCTTTATTTTCAGCTTTAAAAGATGTTATTACAAAAATAATCACAACTTTACATCACATTGATAATGTAATTAAAACAGTTACTTATTCCTTTTTAAAATCAGTATAAAAGCATATCTTCGTAACACTGGTCTCATCTTATCTTATTAACGTGACAATAGTGGGGAGAATGTTGGAAATTTGCATTTGGTCATCTGAAAATTCATGTTTTGGGATACATTTGGATGAAAACTTGATGACTCATGAATAAGTCACGAGTCCCTTTCAAAAGCAAATGGTTGGACTTTGTCCTAATATGTGGGATGTGGAACAAACAGTAAAATAAAGTATCATATGAGTAGGGATACTTGGTACACATGACATGCATGCATATTAACTGCCTGATGAATATTTGCACATTACCTTTATATACAAAGCCATGTAAAGACACACAGACATACTATAAACCACAGTTATACTCATTCATATTGATCAGAGTACACTGAAAACACTGCACAGTAGAACACTGAATGTTCACCACCCTGTCTCTTTATTATGGTATTCTATTGTGGAGACTTATCTGGCCTGCTGTTGTGTACATTTTTAAAATACTGTTTTGCATTAACCATATTTGAATATACAAAGATATGCATATGAGGTGAGAAGACCGTGTCAACAATGTTTCTTCCATCCGAAGTCATGCTTTTCTTATTTCCGGAATAGGATGTCATGAAGTCCTTAAATACTTTGACTTGGGGCAATAAATTGAATCTCCTGACTGCTCACCGTCTGGTTGTCTTGTCTGGAAGTAAACGTCTTAGACTCACCAATGTCTCTCCCTGTAAACAGTCATACAGTTAGTCGCATGCTAATGTCAGATGCCCATGTTATATAGAAGAGTATTTTTTGGCTGAAATATACACACACACACACAAATACATCGCATTTAGATTAATTCATATTCTTATCTGAGTGTAAAAGGAAAACTGATAATATACATGTTAGTGGTTTTTATACCAAAAAGGTGAATACTGTACTCACTCTTTCTGGAGCAACTAGGCTCACAGTTATATTCACGAGATGGTACGCACACAGCGACTCTGCAGTGGATATACACCTGAATGAAAACAATTTTTGTTAATGGAAAGTTTAACGTAAAAAAATAGGAAACATTTTTTCACGCATTTTCTACCTTTTCATGGACGGTAATCATCTGATCTGCCATTTGAATGACTTGGTTTCCTTTGCTAGGATTTGCGGCTCCAGTAGAGACAAAAGTAAACATTTGGAAAGCGAAACGCTTGTAATGACTTGGGAACAGAAGTCCTGAACCCACTTTGACCAGTTTAGTCCGGTACCGGTCCTCACCATAGGGGCAGCTGCAGGAAGAGAGGGGGGGGGGGTAAAAAAAAGTTTGAATATAAACAAGAAGAAAAAGTCTATAACATCTTTGTTCTTGTGAAATTGATATACTCTCACCCGTCAATCAACAAGTCCCACTGAGGAAGGCTCAAAGGATTGGCTTTAGAAGTTGCCCAACAATGTTCAAGGGTCAACACCAGATTGGGATCGGTTCTGCCCACCAGTCGTACTTCCACATACACATTGTCCTGGAGTTCCTTTGTGATGGGGTATTCAGCTTCTTTGTAGTACGTGTCATAGGCCACGTCCTCTGTGCAAACAAAAAGCGTAGTTGATCCACAGTGAAGAGCACAAACACTAGCTGTTTAAATCCCATTCCCCCCCCCCACTGACCTTCAGCACAGCCCTTCAGGTGACACTGTCCGTTACCCAACCTGAGCTCCACATTCAGGATTCCAAAGCCTACAGCTGGATGTGGCGGAGGAAGTGTATTCATCTCAAAGAGCACAGCTTCAACTGTGGTGCCAATATATCTACACTGGATCGTCAGGCTACAACAAACCAAAAAAGTTTTATTCCAGTGTTTTTTGAACAGATCAATTCCAGCATTCAAAACTGAGCAAACAAAGACACATACACTATATTACCAAAAGTATTTGATCACCTGCCTTGACTTGCATTTGAATTTAAGTCACATCCCATTCCTGATCCATAGGTTCAATATGAGGTGGGACCACCCTCTGTATATATATAATCCATAGGTTCAATATGAGGTGGGTCCACTCTTTGCAGCTATAACAGCTTGAGCAATGTTTAGGAGTGTGTTTTTAGGAATTTTTTGACCATTCTTCCAGAAGTGCATTTGTGACAGACTCTAGTGTGGATGAACTGGACTGACCTGTACAGAGTC
>JAPTHA010000024.1:8547256-8560103 GCA_029814585.1 Gymnapogon annona
AAACAGCAGCTTAATACAAGGAGTCGAAAAAACA
Source organism: Gymnapogon annona (assembly GCA_029814585.1). Taxonomy (NCBI): domain Eukaryota; kingdom Metazoa; phylum Chordata; class Actinopteri; order Kurtiformes; family Apogonidae; genus Gymnapogon; species Gymnapogon annona. The sequence continues at coordinate 8,547,291 of JAPTHA010000024.1, forward strand.
ACAGAGCAGAACAGATACACAACAAACTGAAATCCTACACAACATGGACAACAAAGACAAGGACAGTATACATGATTGAAGTCCCAGAGATGATAGCGATAACGAAGGGCTGAATGCATCCTTCGGAGAGAAAAACGGCAGTGAAAAGGTCCACAGCCACAGTTAGCATAGCACTCACAGCTGCTAACGGCTAACAGTTGAAACGCAAAAGTCTTTAAACTGCAAACACAATCCACATCCGAAGATCACTCACTCACACGCCACTCCAGCCCCCCTTCCCCCCCCCCATGTATGTATGTATGTGTATATATACACATACATACATGCATACTGGATGTGAATGTCAGCTTCTGTTTTGATACTGTTATTCACCACTAAAATACTGTATGTCACATCTTGTTACTATGGATTGTTATATGGGAAGGTAAGATAAGGGCCGTGGGTGTTTGTGTTGAAGTCTGTGTCAAGTATGTGAGACTCAGACCCATACAGACCGTGACAGGCAGGGAGGTACGGCAGGAAGAGGGTTCAGCGTGTGGGCATGAAACAATGAGAAATATCCCTCTGGGGCATTTACCGACGGAACAGGCACACTGGTAATATCTGCAGTCTTGTTTACAACATGAAGTGAATATACTGTCTCTCGTGTGTTTCTAGACCAGCCCACGACATCAGCCTAGAGGAGTTTGATGACGAAGATCTCTCTGAAATCACAGATGACTGCGGAATTGGACTCAACTACGACTCAGATCCATACGAGAAGGTGAGACACTGCTTTGGTTTTGTTTCTTTAGATATTTTGATAAAATATATAATGTACACTATAGTAAATAGGATATTTTAATTTGATTGAATTTCCTATTTTGCGTATTACCAGTGTAAATGTGCACACCTAGAGCACAAATACATCTGCAGAGACACGCAGATGTATCCTGTTCAATATTTTGCATGTCCTCATTCCTTTGTAAAAGAGAGTACTTTGCAACAAAAGCACCAACTGTTCTTTAGAAGTGTTGTGTTTGATTGCAGAAATTATTCCGCAGGATAAAGCGGGCTTGGAAGATGAATGGATGAATGAATGAATGAATGAATGAATGTTCAATGATTCTGTCTGTCATTGTTCTTTGTTTTATTTGCTGTGGCAACTGCTTATCATATCTGAACACAAGAATCTGAAGGTGATACAGACAGAACAATGGCATAATGGAATAAGATTAAAAAAACAACAACAGTGTTATGTAGTGATGGTGGCAGAATGATAGAAAGAAAGATAGAGACCGAGACTCTTGTTGGGTTAACTTGTTAAGTTGGGAACTTTTATTTGCCTATGGTTGTGTTACATAAGTGTTAATGCGGTTCTGGATTTGGATCTAGAGACCACTCCGTTTAAAAGTCATCACAGTGATGACCACTGGACTTCTACAAATCACCATCTTCCTTTGTCATTTCCACATACGCAAACATAAATTGACTAAAAATTCTATTTCATTTCAAATTATTTGAGAAAGACGATGATATTTCCATAACAGTAATTCATAGATAGGACACATGGCTTTGCTGAATCCCAAAAAGTCTTTTTCCATAGATCGACTTGTCATGCAAATCAGTTTGATAAATTAATAATAATAATAATAATAATAACAAAAACAATAATAATAATAAACTTTATTTGTATAGCACCTTTCATACAAGAATTGTAACCCAAAGTGCTTCACATCAGTTAAAAATGCACATGGAATAAACACATTGCTGGTAATATAAACTCACGTTAAGATACAAGATAAGGTACAAGAAATAAAATGAAATTTCAACGGAATTGCGTAAACAGGGGTGAAAGAGTGCAGGAATAAAGAGTGCAATTATACAAATTGCACGCCTCTATCTGTGTACACAGCACACACGACATCGCTCAACATATGGCATAAATCCTAAACACCACATTCACCAGGCGTCCTCTTAAGACGACGTGTTAAACAGGATTGTGAGATAATTGAGTCATTCGCCGTCTCGTCTCACATGTCAGACCTGCCGAGCCCCTTAATTACACATTTTTGGAAGAATTATTGTCAGGCGTCCAGTCCTGCTCCATCTTTATCTCCTTCCGTCCCCGTTAGATGTAAATGTTTTATGCTGGTGGCGTGGAGCCACGGCTGCAGCAGAGTGGGGGGTGACCCAGTGCAGTTTGCTGCTATGCAGAGACACCTCCTTCCCTCCCCCCTCCCCCCTCCCATATGAGTTCCCTTCCCTCCACGCTATTCAAAGTGTTGCTGGGAGACAGAGCTCCAATTCCCTCTGCTCTTTTACCCTTTTGCCGTCGCTGCTCTCTCCTCACCCTGTAAACCTTCGTCGTCTCTGCTGAGGTAACCGGGAGCAGGGATTTAGCTCAGGGAGGGTTGGTTCTGAGAGTTAAGCTGTTGGCATAAATCTCTACTGGATATTTTGCCTCCTCCACTCTAATCCACCAACAAAACATATTATGGATCGCTAGCGAAGCCCTTCTGTAATAAGGTTTTATTTAGAATGTGAGATAAACACGGGGGGGGGGGGATACTTTTTAGAGAGCGGAGGTCATGCAGCAAACCATGCACCAGCGTCCCCCCGTCCCCCCCCGTGGCTTTTTCCTGCATGCGGCCTCACAAATATCAGCCCCACATCAGCAGACCCTCACTGCTCACTTGACAAACAAGAAAGCACAGGGCAGAGACAGCGTCAGTCCTTGTTATGTGACATCATTGCCCGGAGGATGTGATCTGGCAGACATGGGATGGATAGGACACACACCCAGTTGGCCTTTCGAGAGCATGTGAGCGCATTAAACCGAAAGGGAAAGGCTAACACATCTGAGCATAGCCTGCATCGGCTGCGTCAGCTCGTCGTTCCCCTCCTCACTCTGCAGCTGAAGCTGGTGGCTTCTGGATTTCAAATAGATATGAGTTGGTTGGCTGGCGGGTCTTTGATGTTTAGAATGAACGGCCAATCAAAACTGTATGATTATCCTCAAGCCCCAATCCCCTGCTCTGATTAATTCCAATTTGTAATGGGGTTCGGGTCTTAATCTCCGTAAAGCTTTAGGTCAGTACTTAGCCTTTGTGACAAGGTTACACACATGCATGTAGACAAAAAAGCACACGCACACACATATAGGTTTCCAAATGGTGTCCTTTTTAAATTCTGTCGTTCAGAGCTGAAGACAGGAAATTAAAGATCACTCATGTGGTTATTATCAATGTTTAATTTGAAGCCTCTGGAGAAATGGTAATTATTGGGTAAATGCCAAAATGCTATAGCGGCTCTCGCTCGGTCCAGCTTTTCCTACAATGTGTGATGTCACTAAGGGTTAGTTTTCAAGCAAGCGCATTGATTTTCTCTGACCTCTGATCTTGTGTTTAACCCAAAAATATCAACATCCCAGCACAAAGAAGAGATTTACAACAGAGGAAATCCCACCTTTAATGTTTCCTAGACATTGTCTCTTTTATAAAAACACACCCTGGTGCTTTCTTTCTCACTTCCTGTGGCTGTAATATCCAATTCTTGATTGAACACCATGAGGACATGCATAATTCAGTATGTGACAGAGCTGTGGTGTGGGTTCCTCAGCTGTGCTCCTACTTTAAGATTAAAATGTGGAAATTTAGAGACAACATTGATAGATGGAAGCCATCACTCAGAAGGTGGTCCTCATTAATGGAAGGCTTACTGTCGTCTGTCATATGCTCTGTCTTCAAACCCACCCAGATTATGTGCTTTACGAGGGCACACATGGGACTGCGCACAAACCTGTGCATCAGCAGCAAATCAGCAAATGGACAGATTCATATTCATGGTTAACAGCGTATGCAAAAACAAGTAGAACTTCTATTAGATCATGTCAGATCTCGAAGAACACTTAATACTGAGATGGCGAGTCACTAAGTATAGAATAACCATGCGCAAGAACCAGGGGTTTGTTAATTAGAGATCTGAAAGCTGTTCTGTCATATATATTTCTTAAAAGTGGCTATCATTGGTTACTCTTCTACTCTGGACCTCAAATGTATGTATAATTTGTAATAAAAATAAAATTCATTGAAAGTAAATTAATTTAATGTAGGAGTTTATGGTAAGGCTGCGGTATGCCATTCAGTTGTGTTGGTTCTCTATGCTGGTCTTTCAAGTCTCAGTCCTCACACAGAGGGACAGTCATGACTGGATGGGATGTCCTTGGAAACGGGAGAACACGGGTATTGATTCTCGCCAACACACATCTCTTATTTATAGTTATCATTTTCTTTATGCCGACCTCACCAAAAGATGTGTCCTGACAGGGCAGATAACTCTCGCAGGCAGATGGGACATTTTCAGAGTCATAATGATGGATCTCGGCGTTTTTTTTTACACTGTCATAACTGTCACCGAGTTATAGTTCACATATCCCAGGTTGATGGATTATAATGGGCCTGCGTAGAGAAAACAGCACAAAGAATTTTGACAGTAGATCCTGGGACAAGAATGGATATTTACCGATCAATAAAGCGTTTCGTCCTAAATATTTAATACAGCTGCATTTCTGAAGGAAAATATATGTGATGTATGGCAATCACATTTAATGACGCATGTTCATGTGGACTCCTTGGGAATTATAAGTGTTGATTTCAGTGACTGCGGTGTTAAGTGGATGTTCCAAGCGTCAGTATAACTGTATCAGAATCAGAATCACCTTTATTGTCATGAGCACAGTAGAGAGAGCAGGGGAGAGACCAGACAGGAAGACAGGGTTTCAGTCAGAACCAGATACAGCATTACATGAGGTGGGTGGCTGAGTTAATACACGATGCGCATTGTCAAATGTAAAGCAGGGCAGAGCACATCACACAATTTCTTCTATAACATCCTGACATGAGGACGAACTGCACTTGAGTTTGAGTGGGGAATAAGTGATGTTGATGTGATGTAATGCTTCTTAGATGGGTCCCTGCATGAACATAGAGTTAAGAAGATTGGATTAATTAGGTCTATAACACTTAAACATCATGGCATCTAATAATATTAACCATTGCAGATCTTAATTGATATTGAATTCACAAAGAACAGTTCATTTGCAAAATTTCAAAGCGCTGTTATATGCACACTCGTGACAGTGCAATAGTTAATTCTATATTTCTCCATGTTTAATATGAGTTATTCATTAACGGTCCACTTTATAGACTTCACTCCATCAATATACAGTCCCTTGCAGCTGGCTTACGTAAAGAAGGCAGAGCAACACACACACGTACATGCACGTACATACAAGAATAGGTGGTCTATTAAACCTCAAAACCATTTAGTGCACCTCTTTCCGGTAAACCATATGAAACCCGAGACACATCTGATTGATCCACTTTCATTTCATTGTTCAGCCGTCCTCTTGCTTTCAGATCTTAGACTGGGTTACGTCTGCTCCTTTATTGTGCTCTCTGCAGGGTTCCTTCAGGGTGACTCGGTATTTAGTGGCTGGACTTAAGCCACCTTTTCACCTTTCTATTTTCAAGGAGCGCTGCCTACGCTAAGATACGACACCATCATCCATGTACTCGCTGCTTTAGACACACGAGCGAAACTGCAAAATGCAACATATTAGTGAAATTCCTGTAACTATTTCCATGCAGCGTTTGCTGTTACAGGTCTTTTGATGCTTGTGTATTTGGGTGTTTGCCTGTGTTTTTACAAATGTGCCATGTGTTATCAAAGAACAGTGTGTTTCATACTCTCCATCTGTGCTCTCTCGCTCCTCTTTTCATCTCTCAGACTCACTAGGTTTTTGCAAAGCTTTTAAGGCAAATGTACAGTAGCTGAAAAGGCACTAATGTTGGCTCCCTACATAACGGTTTGCCCTCTGTTGTCAGAACAGGAGATGCTGTAATCACCGAGGCTAACATTTGAAATGTGCTGAGTGTGTAATGCGTTAAGGGCATCCTCTGCCCTCATTACTAACAGTCCCTCTCTCTTTCTCTCTCTCTCTCTCTGTGTCTCTTTACCTCTCTCTCTTTCTCTCAGGACTCCCTCATCCTGGAGAAGAATGACATGCACCACCCGGTTTGTTCCTTCCAAGATGACTTCCAGGAGTTTGAGATGATTGATGACGAAGATGAGGATGATGAAGAAGAGGAAGACGAGGAGGAGGTTGACATTGATGCACCCCCGTCGCCATCCGCCTCCCCTCCCCCCTCCCCTACGCTTGGCACTCTAAAGAGCAGGCCCACCACACTCAACCTCACTACTGCAGTGTCACAGGTAAACTGTTTTTTTTAGATTAGATTAGATTAGATTAGATAAGATACCTTTATTAGTCCCCTGCGGAGAAATTTCAGGTTACAGCAGCACACATAGAACAAGACACACACAGAGAGATACTGTAAATATGATGAAAAATAAGAGTAAATCCTAATAATATAAATAAATAAAAGAAAGAAAAGAAAAGAACAGATTGGGTGCAACAGTAAAGATCAATAAGAAACAACATCAGATATATAGTAATATACAGATATATAGTTATACCCACATTGTTTTATAGCACAGTTATATAGTTATACAGTTCTATAGCTATAACCTTATTGTTATATAGCAATACACAGCTCTGTAGTTATACAGTACTATAGTTATACCCTTATTGTAATATAGTAATATACAGCTCTATAGTTTACAGTTTACAGTTATACAGTTTAGTTCCTTAAGTACACAAAATAAGTGCATATAACGCGTGGTCTGTCTTTGGAAAGTCAAAAAATAACTCATCCTTTCTTTTCATTAGGATTCATTAAACAATAACAGCAGTCTCTCCCCAAAGAAAGGAAGCTGGCAGGACTCTTTACGCAACCCAACATCCCAGGGTGAGAATGTGATGTCAGCTTTTTAATAAAATAGGCATAGGGTCTGGAGACATTTTTTTGTGCCTTTTGATTCAGAGTGACATGTTGATCAACAATATACAGTAGGAAGCGTGATACAATGTAATAGTATTATGAAATGAAACGACAAAATAAGTACAAACTTGTATTGTTACGGATGAAAATTGGGATATTACCAAGATTCACATGACAATGTATTCTGTTGAGTCAAAAACATTTCCTGTTTGCACAATACATTCTGTTGTCTTGGATCTTTTCACTTTCGCTGAATGCCTTCTGTCGGCATGTTGAGAAAAAAAATGTGTGTGAGCAAGTCTTTGGGACAAATTCGAGTATAAAGAATTTTCAACTTCATTGCAACGTTTAAACCATTAAAAATTACACTATGTTTAAGTAGTTAAGCATTAACCAATTGGGATGTTACATAATTTCTGATGAAATACTTCAAATACTTATGTTATTTATGACATATGGGTATTTAAGGTGTCACATTTCCAAAGCTATCTTCCCAGCACTGTTCATGTGACATTATGGTTCCTGCTTTGAGAAGGTCTAAATTATTATGCCGTGCATATACATAAACATAAACGTGGGCTCGTCACCTGTTTGTTATTCCTGACTTTTTTTTCTCCAATGAGGATCGAACATAAACCAGATCTGTCCTGTACCTACAGGCCGTCTGTCTCCAACCCACTCATGTCTGGAGGATGGCAGCCACGTGACAGGCCAATGCCCAGCCTCTCCAGTCACCCAGGCACCAGGGTCCCAGAGCAAAGGTACTCCACCAAAACAGGGAGGGGAGGGCGGGAACCCCCAGTCCCCTCACAGGCCCCTCCTCTGCGACATGGAGGGCAACAGGCGGGAGAGGCCCGAATACGGTAACACAAAGGCCACCCCAGCAGACTTAGAGCTCATCTCAGTGTTGTGTAGTGTTGTGACGTGACGTGTTGTGAATCAGTCTTGTACCGGTAAAAAAAATAATTGTATTCATTTTTTTTCAATCAGTGCCAATTTCTTGGCCCGTTATTGTTTTATTTGCCTAATGTGGAAACTTTTGCTGAAGTTGCTCATCCTGTATCTTCTTTTAAACTGGTTTTGAATTTTTGGCAGTCTCTGTGCATAATACTTTGCACTTTATTGGTGTCCTTTTTCCTTTATTTGCTCTCCACTTCCCTGTTCTAACCCCCTTGCATCACTCATTTAATAATCCTTTCAGTTATTACATTTTTTTTTCATCTCTTGTGTTCTCTCTTGTTTCTTTGCATCTGTATCTTTTCAGGCTCATTCGGTCAACACAAGACGCATTCGTGCTCTGGCAAGGACGACCTCAAGGCTGATCCCTCCTTCCAGACCACCAGAGTACCTTCAGTAGACGAGCACTCCCAGTGTTCAGACACGGAGGTGGACCACGACCTTAACAACGACCACAACCACAAACACTCAAACCGACGTGCCACTGACACCTACACAATCAACAGTGAGTCTGGAATGGAGCCAGAGAATGACCTAGACCCGGACGGAACCAGTCGCTGCCTGTCATCCACCGCACCCATGGGAGCCAACGATGGTGCTGACACACCTTTGTCTGACGAGGAGCTGGAGAAGGACTTTGAAGTTGAGTACATGTGTAAGGAGACATACGATATGGTGTGTAAGGAGAATCAGTCCTCGTATGTGGAATTCCCCTCCATTGAACCTTCGGAACCGGCCTCTTTCTCTAGCTACATATCCTCCAGCCGCTCAGATGCTCTCGACCAATCCAACATTTCAGATCCTATTGCAGTTTCAGCCATGGAAGCTGCAGCTAACGACTCCACCTCCCCATCATCAGACCCAGGCATCGCGGATATGAACCAACAGGGTTATGTGACTTCAGACCAGGACAAGGACCTCAGCTCCCCCGGCTCCGACTCTGACATTGAAGGGGAGCTGGAGGCAGCGTTTGCTTGTGGAGGTCCAGTGGTCTCCAACATGATCTCTTCCATCTCAGAGACAGAGCTTGATCTGACCAGCGATGACAGCAGCAGCGGACGCTCATCTCATCTCACTAACTCTATCGAGGAGGCCAGCTCACCCACATCTGACCAGGAACTGGATCCAGATACAGAGTTGGAGCAGGATAGCGGCATAGTGGGATTGAAAGCATCTCTCTTCCTAGGCCAACCTGACCCAATCAAAGAAGGGTCTCCTTTACCCTCTCCTTCTCCTTTGCCCTCACCCACTATTGCGACCCCATCCCCTGTCGACTCGCCCATTTTACCCCCTGAGTCATACGACGATGGTCAATCTCTGATTGGACTACAGAGTGTGGATGATGAGCTGTCCTGTGAGCACCAGGCTGATCCAGATGAAACTCTACCTCCAGCTCAATGCTGTGAGGACAGCCTGTCCAGACAGATGGTGCTGCAGATTGAACCCGACCACAGCCTGGAGAGCTTTAAGCGCTCGTTTTACCTTCCAGTGGGACCCAGGCTCATGCCGAGCGCAGATGATTATGATGGAACCAGTGAAGGTGACTCAGAGTCAGAGAGTGAAGATGAACTCAGTGAGAACTCAGACTCACCGTGGCTGCTTAGCAACCTAGTCAACAGGATGATCTCGGAGGGCTCTTACCCAATCAGCTGTCCCGAAGAGTGCTTCAAGAGGAAGCCATCAGTGTCTGACACTATCTCACCATCATCAGACATCGGAGACACTGACAGTTTCAATGATGAGGACCAAAGCAAGAAATCAGGGTTGGACGGACTGGATGACGAAGAAAGAGAAGATGAAGGGTTCAGAAAGGAAAGGATCGAGCACGGAGAAGGGAGAAAGAGCATGGAATGTTCTGGGGAAACAGCAGCAACAAATCCTGGTCGCTATATGAGTAATCCTACTGGCGACACTATGAGTCCACTGATTTTGGAGCGATGTGCAAACAAAGCAAAGGGGACGTACTTGGAGAAGAACTTGGCAGACACGCAATCGAAAAATGCCAGGAGACAGGAGGAGGACGAAGAGCCCAACAACGACCTGATGATGCTTCAGGAGAGACGGGACCTGGACTCTCCCAGCCTCAGTGAAAGTGTAATCAGTGACAAGGACGAAGGTCGGGAGACGGAGCCCAGGCCAACCAGCCGTTCCTCAGCTTCTCTTGAGCGTATCACAGAGGTGAAAAACAGCCTGACACTGGACATCCCTACTGCTCAGACCAACCGCTGTTTCAGCCTCACCTACTCCACAGACAACGATGAAGAAGAGGAGGAGGAGGAGGATGACGGAGACTCCTACCCGTTCCTTGGCAACTTGAGGCGGCAGTCTTCGTTCAGGGGTAGCGATTTAGAGCTGGACAGTTCACCACCCATTGACTCCAGTGTTCAAGATCATCCTTCTCCTGACCACGACCTCCCACTGTGTGAGAAAGATCTGGCTCTGAGGCAACCAAACGAGGATGACGGGCTGGCCTACGACTCCATGAAGTACACATTAGTAGTGGATGAGAACACCACACTGGAGCTAGTCAGCCTCAGAAGGTCAGTAAGCTTCTGCGACGGGATGTGTATAAACACAAGGCCACTGAACATTTGAAACTAATACATCTTGTCCTCACAGGTGCACCTCTGTTCTCAGCGATGACAGTGAACTTTCCACGATTTGTGATGAAGAACCTTTAGGGACAAGAGAGGTGGTTTACGGTAGAGACGATGAAGAAGTGAGGCCAGAACTTCTCAGTTCTTCTGAGGACTCGTCCCCCGAGGCTGATCTTCCATTCTCCAAGAAATTCCTCAATGTCTTTGTCAACAGCACCTCCCGTTCCTCCAGTAAGTCACGCACAAGGACACGGCAGCCTGCATCAAACTCACGCATTTGTATTTCCAGTCAAATATCAGCCTCCATTTTTAAAGTAAATACAGTTATTTGCTTTGCTTATAAGAGCTAGATAAGACAATAGATGGATAGGTTAGCTCAGCTTATCTTATTTTAACTTATCTTAATATAGCTCTACTCCTCTTGGCTGGACTGTGAATAGTCGTCCAATTTAAGTTTTTTTTCAACTGATGTCTAAAAAATGATCACAAGATTAGTCACTGAGAGTCCGTTGAATCCTCTATTATGTTTCTAATCCCTTCTGTATTAGAGTTTAACTGATCAATGTCACCGTGATGCATGAACATGTGATCTAAATATGGCAGGGAGCCCACACAAGAGGAGTGGGGTGGTGGTGGGTGGGGCGGCGGCTGTGCTTTCTGGAACATCTATCATCTATCAGTGTTCTCACTATGAAATTAATTTATTTAATGAAGGGTGATTTGCATGATGAAAGCCTCATTAGGAAAGGCTTTTACTGCCATTTCTTTTTGACAATGCTGATTAGCTTTCAGTTAGGCCTCATCACTGGGAGTTTACATGAGAAATGTGCCAACAATAAATAATAAAAGCACAATATCAAAGTCATCGATTTATCTTCCTCTGAAATCCTTTGAAGCTTTCGCAGAATCTAACAGATTGTTTCCACACAGGTACAGAATCCTTTGGACTGTTTTCTTGTACCATCAACGGAGAAGAGAGAGACCAGACCCATAGAGCTGTCTACAGGTAAGACAGGACACACACCCGTACAGGGTACTCACACAGCACTGCGTGAATTCCAGGAATAGGAAAGGCATAGTAATGCATCGGTGTGTGGAGGTGTGTTGATCTCGTAGACCTCCGAATTTGTGTTGATTATGATTCATCTGTCAAGAGTTAGTTCTGATGAGCGTCATAATATTCTGCATCCTCCATGTTTCAGCATTAATGGACATTACTACTCAAATACTTAATAAGCTTGTAAACAACTGCCTCTTACGTTTGTGACTGATGACCCATGACACCATGTTACAAAACAAAGACAAATATGAATTGCTCTGTAATGTACTTAAGCTACATTGTACATAGACTTAAGTTTTTGCACATATTTTATATTTCTATTAGGTTTGTATATTATAGTGTAATAATATATTATCATTTGATGCCTATGACTGGAAGCACTGATTCCTATTGTTACTTTTACTATGAAGTTTATTTTATTTTATGTACCAAATCACCAAAGCAAATTCCATGTAAGTGCTGTCGTGGAAATTTTAATATCTTTTGGAGGCAAATGAAGATGATCCACAAATGGTCAATGGCTTTTCAATATATGCATTTATTTGGTGCTCCAAGGGAACATGTGCTCGAACAGAACACACAGCTCTGACAAGCCCCCCTCTCCAGCGTCGTCAGCATCATTTAAAGGCACCAGTTCCTTTGTCTTACAAATCTTAGGAATGTGTCAGGGATTGACCCCTCTTGCTACAGATCCAGAAGTATAAACAACAGGAGATAGATAGCAATCTAAACACCTCAGGATACAGGGGTTTTATGACTTGTGAAGGACAGTCACAACCTTAAACAAAATTACAAAAAAACAGTCTTCTAGAATGCTAAAAATGATACTACATTCAATATTCAAAATTCACCATTACAGTGTAAACCTACTTGGCAAAAAAACGTATTCTGATTCTGTAATTCTGTCTGTTACAAGTAAATGGGTAAATATTTACCAGCTGTGTGTTTCAATTCACTTATAAGGTCAAGGATTGTCTGCATTAGCTCCTTTTTTCCACTTTCATGATGTGAAATGGTATTTTTTACAAGGCTTTTCATGATTGCATTGTGCTGTGGATGCAACACAGCAAATGTGAATCATGTGTTTAACCTAAACTGAATTTCAATTTAATTTTGCTTAATTATCACACACTGCGCACAGCACGCAGTGGAAAGCCAAGTAAAAATATAGCAAAGGTAATATATGAAGTTATTCAAATTATGAGAGGAACGGGTAGAAAAGATGTCTCTGCTACAGCTGGCCTCAGTCTGCCTGGTGGTAGATAATTATCCCATTAGCCTCCGACTGTGTTTGTCTCCATGTGATACATGTCTG
>JAPTHA010000024.1:8614467-8624727 GCA_029814585.1 Gymnapogon annona
CGGAGAAGCAAAATACACACACACGCCCACAAACATGCACATAATTTCTACACAGATGGGCGTACGAACAGCAACGCATTTTAGTGAAATTAACTTAACGAAGCTTACCCGTTATTGTCATATTCGCCAAATAACAATCACTAATGTCACATTCACCAAAACACAATATGAATAAACGGTGTGGGCTATTCCACCTTGTTGGACCTGTCAGTATGAATATTTAAATTATTAATCAGCCCAAATCATAACTAATGATGACTGTAATCAGAGTGGGTTTCATGGCTGATGCTGATGAGCACTCTCCGTTTCCATTATAATCATCATGGGTATGGTTGTCTATGTAATCTACCCCATAGTGATACGGTGAAGCCTGACATTGCTGATAAGGCTAATCAACAATTATTATTGGTGCCGAGAAAAAAAATGTGTACATGTCTCTGTGTGTGTGTGTATATGAATAGAAAATTGAACTTGAATGTGTTGTTGCACGTGTTTGCGCGCACATTAGCCCTGTTTATTGGCTCTGGTGACAACCGTGTCAGTGTTGGTTCAGTTCAGCCCTTTCAGGTTTGTGGAGACAGACTGCAACAGCAAACACTGCCATAGCGACGCTCCAGTGGGATCATCCCTCCAGAACTGAAGTAGCTTTGAATGAAAATCATCTATTGCATCTCAATCAAGCCTTCATGTATAACCAGGGAATGTCCAGTCACGCCCCATTTTGGGGAAAAAAAAAAAAGATTTGATCATTGACACGTGCTTTTTCTATTTTTTTTTTACCTGAACACCTAATTTTGTTACATTCTGGAGTATAATGACAATATAAAGCCTATTCTATTCTATGTCAGAATAATACACTATTTTAGTTCCGCATCAGCTGAATCTTAAATGTAGTTAGACCGAATGATTTTAGCTTCTTTTAATACTCTTTCACCTCACTCTTGAACAACAGTGAGAAATATGCTGAGGTAATGGTTGTTTTTAATACCAGTGACGTGCATCATGTGTGACAGGAGATGCAGTCCACTGAGCTATTCAACGCGAATCGAGATGATGCTTTATTGTCTTTACAAAATCTTGCAACCTTTCTTTTAGCTCATCTTTTAAACTGAATAACATGATGTCAAAATACAAACAGGACCAAGGCTATGTCACATATCAGACAGACAGGTCACGTTTCAACAGTTTATTGAAGGGTTTTGGGAAAAAGTGAGTGAGTATGTGTGTACGTGTGACTCCTTGTGGCTGAGTGGAGTCTTTGTTGGTCTAGACCAAGGGTGCTCACACTTTTTCATCATGCGAGCTATACTTTCAAAATGACCAAGTCAAAAAGATCTACCTACAATAAAATTGTACTGTGTATTATTTATGTACATATATGTTAGTCCACTTTGTATTATGTATATGTACATACATGTTAGTTTACTCTGTATTATTTATATGTACATATATGTTAGTGTATCTTGTATTATTTATATGTACACATATGTTGGTCACCTTTGTATAACTGCGTGAACCCATATTGCTCGATGCAACTATGTACATTTTTTGTCATTACCTTACTCTGATGACATGCACTGAATGGAACCAGCCAGGGATGCATCATATATTTATATAATAATAATAATATATATAATATAATGCATCAACAGGACAGTATATGCTGACACCAGCCTCAACCACACTTCAACATGATCCCCAGTCCTGGTGGTACTGGGACTGACCTATTTCCCACCATAAGGTGCATTTAAAAGCCTGTAATTTTCTCAATCAACGGTGCGCCTTTTAAAATGCGCCTTCTGTGTGCACGGAATTCTAAAATCTGTAAAAATGTTGTGCGATTTTAGTAAACGCTCCGCTTGATTCACTGTCGGACTATTTCCCCCCGACATAATGACATAAGAAGAATATTTATGTTTTTCCGCGAGACACCAACAGAGAATCAAAAGGAACTGACAACGATTAGTCCGTTTTTATGTGGCATTGATGGCGAAATTGTAAATGTCATCTGCCCACAATACCTTTCCGATTGACTGGTAGATCACGATCGACGTATTGAGCACCCCTGGCCTAGACTCAAGACAGACAGGAAGGTTATGAATGCAAGGTTTTGCAGGTGTAGTCTGACAGGCAGGTTACGGATGCAAAGTAGTCAGACACGCAGGTTTTGCAGAGTAGTTAGGCTGATAGGGTTTGCAGAGTATTCAAGCAGGTTTTTCAGAGTAGTCAGATATGCTGGTTTTGCAGGAGTGTAGTAAGGCGATCTGACAAAGGTGGATTGAAGACCTGGGCCTTATATAGAGGGGCTGATTACCAGGTAATGCAGAGCACCCGACAGATTAATCAGAGTGCAGGAGCAGAGATGACTATTTCTTTCGGCTGCTTCCCTTCCGGGGTCACCACAGCAAATGCAATTCGCTTATTTGGTTTGGCAGGAGTTTTTATGTTGGATGCCCTTCCTAACACAACCCACTGGACGCTCATGCTGGGAATCGAAGCCCGGTGCCTTACCAACTGAGCTATCCAGCTGGATAGGTGTAGGAGCAGAGACAGATGTGGCTAATAGGCAGAAAGAGAGGGCTCATGACATGCTATTGACCACTGTTGATGTGTGTTACAACCCATGGGGCACAGCACAAGAGGCGGGACTCAAGTTCTATATAGTATATACGATGGAGTCTCCATCCTATCTCCATCATGGAGACAAAAACAATAAATTCAAGCAGAACAGAAAATGTAAATTTTCTGTTCTGCTTGAATTGCGTCAGAATAGAAGAGTGCCAATCACAAAGTTAATGGATTTAGGGCCAATTTCATTCCCAATACTTAAAGTGAACCTTCTAAAATTGAAGTTTCCCAATACATCACACAGGGATTCCCTACATGCTGTATTGTGTGTCTCCTCTTCAGACGGAATTCAGAAATGTTAAAAGTCTCACATGACCCACTTATTTCCAAACCCACTGACTCTGTCATAGGCGCCGTCCACTAATAGCTAACTATTACGCTCGGTTGCTAAACACTGTTTATTTAGCAAATCATTGATGGACGACCAGGGAACGAGGCCCAGTCAAATATGTGATAGCAGGTGTTCAGGTTGTACTCATGGCAGTTTGTTTTTGACTTTGTGTTTGATTACTGCTTCTGTGTTCTGCATGGTCGAACATGGAGCCACACAGCAGCACCGGCTATCTATCTTACAGCACAAAACACACACGCAAACACACACTACGAACTCGCACTGAAACAAACTAAAGTCCAATTTATTTACAACACCAGCTGTTCACACCCATCACAACTGTTAGTTGTCACACACACACACACACACACATACACACACACGTGGCAGTACGTCTGAGACAAAGTGGACACACACTAAAATGCATTTTACATGAATTAATTCCAACAACCAGAATATGGATGCAGGAGACATGACAAAATGTGCCTGTTTAAACATTGACATGCACTCAGTGTTGCAAGTCAGTAAATGGTTTACTTGGCCCCCGTGGCCCCAGAGCAGCAATTTGGAGAGTGGGCACCTTCTTTTGCTATGACCTTCATTTATCAGGTTGTTTATTCACGCAGAATTACGCCCATTTCAGCCTGGCAGCAGTGATGTGGGAACAGTTGATGATGGATTAACGGAGGAAGACAGATTGGTTTAATGCCAAGAGATGAAGTACTTGATTCACTTCCTTTCTCTCATTCTGCTTCACTTTAACTCATTTTCCTTTATTTGTGCCTCCCCTTTTTTCTTTTTTTTTGCTTCCAATACTATGTAAACCATTTTTCCATGACCTATTTACCTCTTATCAACCACATATCGAAATCTGCAGGTACCCGTACCCCGTAATGTTCAACCTATGTCTTTTAATCCTGTGTTTCTTTTCTATTATCGGTTTAAATTTGCTCCTCCTTCCCAAACAATTAATCAATCTCCCCTCGCCAGGTGCCAGTGATCTATCTCCTACATCTCGTCACAACCTTCCCCGGCTCATCTGCATGCTGGTCTCCCTTTCCGCCCTGTCTGTTTTTCTATTCATTAATTCTTTCTCGGTTTGTATCTCCTTGGTGGCTGCGCGCAGAATATAAACTTCACGCGGAGAGACAGAGATGATGTCATGTGATATTGTGTTTTTTTTTTCCGCCGTTCACTGTGATCCGTGCATCTTGTTAACTTGTGTATAGGCTTTACTCCAGAGCTCGGTCTGTATCCGTGCGTCAGTATTAATATGCACTCGTCATTTAGACCTTTTTCATCATGCGTGTGCTGACAGATCGATAATAATTAGGCCCGTGGCACTTTCTTTGCCTCTTAAAGCTCTTCACAAAACAAGGTCTGAGAAGAACAGTTGATTATTAAAACATTAAAGGGGTCGATTGCTAAGATTAATGCATGCTTGCGCAGTTACATGAAAACCATACCAGGCTGTTGGTTTGTTGACAGGAGCTCCATTATAAAGCAAACTCCTGTTTTGTACATCCACATTAGCACCTCATATTCAGATAACTTCTGGTTTATTGTAATGAATTTGTCGTCTCTCTGTCCATTCGACAACATATTTACATTATTTGAAGAATGCATTGAAATTTACGCACCAAATTTACAAAGAAAAAACAAAAAACTGTCTAATATGAATTATTCATTGAACAGAATCTTGCATCATGTTGGGCCGGGGGATATTATAAGTGTGCAGCATGTTATATTTATATTTAGAGATCCTGATACTTGCCCTGAAATACTTTGTTTTCTTTCATCTGAGCTTTTACACCAGGGCTGTCCAACCCATTTGTGTTCAAGGGACACATCCAGTCCAACGTGACCTGAGGTGGGTCGGGGCATCAAAACAAGAGCATGACAATTTGGCTAACTTATGACATCTCCAAGTTTTTCTTTTTGTTTTCTCTTTGTAGGGTACAAACATAACACGCTGCACTTCCGGCCCCCCCCCCCCCCTTTTTTTTCTTTTTAAATATACTGTCCAATAAAAGTTAATGCTAAGTGCAGGTTTGTGAACGTCATCAAATACTGTGTTGTTTTGTGGTTTTATTATTGGAGCCTATTTATCATTAAAAAAAAAAAAAGAAATGCAAGTCCACAACTCTGACTCAGCAAATGAGCAACCTGTCACACAAACCTGTCACATTTAAAGACTGATTCCAAACGAAAGAAGCAAAGAGGAGCCAGGGCTTTTTTAGAACCAACCACAGTGAAAGTTTGCTGTGAAAGTCTTTGAGGTGTGACAGGATTGGAACGTACAAACTGATTTTGTTTTGTCGTTCTCACTTAACTTAAATGTTGGTAAAAAGTCACACCTCATTACTCCGTCTCACTCTGGTTCTCTCAGATGCTGGGTTCTTTAGTTCGGTCTATCTAGGTTGGAAAGTATTGTACATGGCAAGTCGAAAAAAAAAATCTACAATTATATTTGACATGCTTAGCTTTCTGGTGTTAGAATCTGATTTTAATGTGCATTAAATATGTACGGTCATTCAACTGTTGAGACCATCACAGTGTCATTACTAGACCTCATATTTTCATTTATATTTATTAATTCATATAATAAATATATAGATTAAATATTATATATATATATATATACATATGATATTTATATATTCTATAAATATATTTCTTTAATTTATATTTATTTTCATATTGAAATTTCGCCGAGTGGGATAAAATAAAGGTATCTAATAATCTTAATAATATAATAATTAGTAATAATAATCTAATATTTCTTAATACTCATTTAGAACCACAAATACATTGAGGGAAAATGTTTTGTTTGTATTATATTTTGTAGGTCTTCATGATGTAACCTCCACTATTTTGGATCTGCTATAAAGGGTTGGGGGGTGCGGGTGTTCAACTATCTATCTGGCAACAGTCCAGAAAAGACCTCCAATGGAGTCACAGAGAGAAGACTGTGTAGAAAAGTGAAAAGGAAGCAGAGGTGGGGTGGAGTTGGACTCTTAAACTGGCCGGGGGTGGTTCCTGCCAAGAAGGCACAGAGGAAGGCTTGTTCCTGTATTTGTGTTAGAGGTCTCATGTCTTTAAGTGGGCAGCAGAGGACCAGATTGCCCCATCGCACATCTATTGTTGAGGTTTTGCTGCCAAGGCTAACACTGAGCTCGTACAGCCATCTGTCTCCATATACCGAACCACTGGTTAGCAGTTAGCCACTTAAGGGGCCGACCTCTTCCTTCCGTTGCCTTGTGGAGATCGAGTTCAACTAAGCACTAAAGATGTCTGCTGATATATGACACAGAGTTCATTTCAATCATTCCAATAGCTTTGAGAGGGCGCTGTGCGTGTTGCCATTATACTGTTTAAACTGCATCATATTCTCCCATAGCCCGGATCATTATGGATACCGTTAGAGTGCCAAGGAGAATGATAATCAAAGGTAAAATCAGGCCCATTATTTATATGTGACCCTCCAATAACCCTATGTCCACATCCTCTTATCCAAGGTCAGGCGTGCTCATTGTTCTGCTCCGGTAGACAGGAAGTAAGGAAATGGTATCAGCCTCTCTTGGTGGGTGCGTACACCAGTGCGCATTGTCTTGTATAGGGATTATTGGCGATGATATTAATAGCACACACATTCTTTATTTGGGATTTGAACCAACTCACGGTCATTTCAAATGAGCAAGACTTATAGAGTTGTCATAAACTATCATCTGTCTTGTCAGTTCTCTGGAATTTGTCTAATTACATTTTGATCCCTCTTCGTCACTGGTCACAGTGAGGGGAAAATTCCCTAGATATCCTTTCGGGATATTATACAGTCTGTACATATGGCAAATATCTCAATTAAATCCATCTTTTAAAATGTTCTGAAAATGTGCATCACATTGCTTACCCGACACAGTGCATTGTTGTAGGTAATGTAGGCAGAGTTTTGCACTTAAAGGTTTCTATGTCTTACTATAGATGCACATAAACAAAATGACAGCAGCAGTGGCAGCTGGAACTTGCTGACTTTGACACCAAATTAAAATGCCCCAAAATAAAAAATAAAAATAAAAAAAGACATCTTCCTTTCCAGCATTTGTTGTTTAACTCTTGTTTCCTTCAGACGTACTCTCCTGAACAGAAACACTGTCTCTCATGGTATTCTCGTCTGCAAGACACCTCTACACAGGCAGACACAGTAGCCCCTCTTCATAAAGACAGGTAGACAGCGTTCCAAACAACTTTACTGAAAACTTCTCAGCTCCTCTCCTTTCTTCTCTTTTGGAGCTTTCAACATTTGACTGCTGTTTGTTTTCCCCTCCAGAACTCAGCTCGATCCAGTACAATGCCTCCCGAATCCTTGGTCGGGGCTAGTACATTGGTGTTTTTCTAAGTTTGTCTCTTTCATCTGACAGCAGAGAGAGGGAGATAAATGAGTTGGATTTAGCATACATAGCCAGTTATTTCACCTCGTAAGGCCGAGAGCATACTCTTGAATACCTTGTAATTCACACACTGACTGGGTGGGCTTTCCTATAGATACCCCACCACAGTGTTTTCCATACTTTTATCATTTAAAAAAAAGGAAAAAAACAGCCAATTTTGCATACATTATTCCCGTTTTTTTGTTGTGCGTATAAACATCATTATATAAGTAAAGCAGACATTTCACAAAGGGTAGATTTAACATGCATGTTAAATTATACAAGCAATCTACGATGACCTTTCACGTTAGACTCAAACTTATTACAATGTAGGAAAGTGGAGTGGTAATTTACGAACACCATTAAAAAACAACATATCAAAGAAAAAACACACATCCGCAGTCTCTCATTATCATCTCTGGGGACTTCATTCATGTATATTATACTATGTTGTACAAAAATTCCTATTGTTGTATATCTGTCTACTCTGTTTTTTACTCTTTGTATTCTGCTGCTATAATCTGTCATTTCCCCGAGTGGGACAATAAAAGTATCTAATCTAATCTAAAACCTTTTTTGTTTTGTGTCTATATTCCCCAATCTCCAAAGGTATTTATGTGTACTATGCACCAGCCAGACGTTATGCTACTATCGGACAACCAGCGTACCATGCTCTGGCCAGACAGCATCATGAAAAACCAGCCAACCAATGGGAGGCTGTGGCTCAATTGGTAGAGTGGGTCATCCAATAGTTGAAAGGTTGGCATTTCAAATCCTAGCTCAGACCTTTCATATACCCAAGTATCCATGAGCAAGACGCTGAACCCTAAATTTCTCCCAGTCTGGCCTGGCATGGTGTAGCTCCGCCCACTGGTGTATGAATGGGTAGATGTGAGTCAGTGTAAAGCACTTTGAGTACCATAACATGTATACTATACAAGTGCAGTACATTGACTATTTTGGAGTGTATATTCACCAAATCTTTCAGAAGCAAAGGGGTGCCTTACACGCCAGAATTTCTGACATTTTTCATCCTTGGTTGTGTGCCAAAGTTGTGCCATGCGTAAAAGCTGTGGGCGGGATGCAGAACGTGATTGACAGTCCTTCCAACACATGATGCGCGCAGCACTCGAATGAGCAAACCGGAGCATTTTAATGGACTTGATCCTGCCCTCATATCTTAACTGTAGGTCTATAGACTACCATGTGTCTGCGATGTTAGACACTTATACCTGTTGTTTCAAAGGAACATGCCCCCCCCCCCATGTGTCACATATGTCAGTAAGTGTATGTTTAAGCATAAGGACAGAAGAATAACCACTGGGTTTCAGTGCATCCCTATTGGCACCACACACATATAAAATACATTATCATGGCCAGCCCATGCTGTGACTGGGCCACACCCTCCTCCTCAAGTGGCCTTGACCTGATGGATCATCTCCAACACCTGGGCCACGCTGCTCGGCTGTGGCTGATTCTTAAGCCATTTAATAGCTGAGCCCAGCTAGCCAGCAGCGTGGCCTCATAAACGTCTTCACCTCATCACTATAAAGTGAAATAACCCAGACATTTCTTTGATTCACAAGGACTCTTATCTGGACTCTGGTACTCCGTTGGCCTCTTTTTGAGTTCTTCTTCGGTTTGTATTATTTATATGTTTATTAGTTTAGGTTCTCGTGTATTCTTGGTGTTTGTTTCTAGAGTCTGGTCGTCTCTCTCTCTGGGGTTAAGTTGTCTGTTCCTGTTGTAGGTTCTGTGGTTCTCTGTGTAATTTGGTAGTCCCTGTGCTTAAGTTAATAAATGTTCTATGTTCCCCTTCAATCCCATGTGTTTGAGCTCCTCCCTTTTTTCCAACCATGACGTATACACTGTAGATATAATAGATACTTAATACCAACTCGTGTTTAGCCTGGTGTTACTGTGTCCAATTCAGTAGCAACGAAATGAATGAATTAAAAAATGTGTGATTTTAGATGTATAAAGTGTACTAGTGGTACTCTATACTAGTGTTACTCTTGGTTGTACTCAGCTGAGTTTTGCTTTTCTTGTTGGTTTATCACATCGGATGCTTATTAGAGCACATTAAGCCAATGTTCACTTCATTATTGGCATCTGTATAAGATAGATGTGAATGGGCCAAACGTGCCTGTTAGATCCAACCATGGCTAATTAGATTGAGTATTGAATTAAACCAGGACCAGTCTGCTTCTTTTACTACTGATTTGGATTGGGTTTTTTTCTTTTCTTATTTGCTGGTATGACATAGAGACGTCACACAATGGAAGTCAATCTGCAGCGAAAACGATGAAAATATGATCAGTAATCCCAAATCCATTACAGAAGTCAAAAGTGAGTACTTGCATCTGTTACATTACATTTGGAAGAAGCTTGATATTTACATATTTTCCATTCAGAGTCAGAGCGGGGGTGTTTCACTACTGATTTAGATTTGGCCTTGTATGTTTTGCTGGCATTGCACCAGCTGCAAAGTGGAGTAACACTGCCGTCAAATAGAACTTATCAAAATGAGATAGATCATGTTTTTTTTTTATTTTAGATTTGATTTTACATTCATACACTAAAAGACAGCGCTCCCGACCCACAATGGCCGGATCAGGGACAGCAGATAAAACAAAATCCACCTGAGAAAAACCACTCAAGAAAACCCTGCAAATGACAACACTGCCAGTTACAATGATGTTCCTCCATAGCACATCCAAAACACAAAGTTGATACATTAGTTAGTATTGTATTATATAGTAGGGGTGACTCCATCTGTGGATCAGTCTATACTTAATGTTTATAGTAGAGGTGACTCCATCTGTGGATCAGTCTATACCTAGTATTTATAGTAGAGGTGACTCCATCTGTGGA
>JAPTHA010000024.1:8649734-8661328 GCA_029814585.1 Gymnapogon annona
TGATATATATGAAAGAGTTCATAACTATATGAAAGAGGTCATAACTACTTTTTTAAACTAAAAATCTCATTCATTATTTGCCTAAGCGATTTGGTGAAATTGATTTACTGATCACATTGCCCTTCATGAGAGGGAATAGGCGACTCGTTTCCACGATTGCGCGAAAGGTCCCGGTAATAATGAATGGATTTGTGGTTCGTACATAAAACGTTATCAGCAGGGGACCACTGTGTGAGAAAAGCAAGCAAAACCTCATACTAACCTTGAGCTTATCTGTTCTGCGAGGCATTATCTGACCTGTACATGCAGCGGCTAAATCACTGTTGCGGATCTCACAAGGATTCTGTTTAGCTTGAATCAAGAGTCTGACAGGATGTGAATAAGTGCAGAGAAAGCCTGATTGTGTGAGAACGAGACTGAGGGAGAGAGAGAGAGGGCTTCAAGTGTTGGCACATGCTGTGATAATATTAGGAGTAGGGAAATGGGAGTTTTTATGTAAACACTTTTGTTTTGTACTATAATTAAAGCTGTGCGGTGCGGCAAACGATCTCTGTTAGTTGCGCGTCGCAAACACACATACTTTTGCCACTTTGAGACAATCATATTTACAAGTATATAGGACTTGGTGCTGGTGATGGTAGGTTTCTTTGACAACTGCTGACAATAAAACTGAAAAGCGAATGTAAAAACTATTGTAACCATTGCAATGTGATTTCTTTGGGTAATGTTAAGGGTTAATCTGAACTTAAAGGGTTATGAGTCCAGACCACTGAAAGAAAAGGATTATATTTAAAGGATTAACACTGAATAAATAAACCTGACCATTGTTGATCGAACACATACAAATGGACTGCGTATATGTAGAATGGACTTTATTGCCATTTGTACATGTTCATCAAGGTTTAAAAAAAACACAGGTACATTGGAATTTTTTTGTGCGTGTCCTTGAGTGAGGTATCTTAACTAAATTAAACGAGTAGACTGTACATATAAATAAATAGCATGAATAAACTGCACATTACAAACATAAATAAACATGAATAAACTACACCTCATAAGTAAAACCAATGAAGATAAAGTATATGATTGGAAATATTACTAAAATGTTGCGATAAGCACTAAAATGTTGCGATATAGCACTTTTCTACACGTTCTGGTATTCAAAGCGCTTTACACTGATCCAAATCTACCCGTTCACACACCAGTGGGAGGTTGCTACACCATGCCAGGGGCCCCACTGGGAGTAATTTAGAGTTCAGTGCCTTGCTTAAGGACACTTTGACATGTGGGCAGTTGGAGCAGGGATTCAAACCGCTGACCCTTCTGTCATTGGATGATCCCCTCTGCCAGCTGAACCACAGTCACATGTACAGTACGCATATAGTTAATTGTGTAGATTATACTGCACGGTCACATGTGTCATATGAATTCAAAACAAGCTCATCTGGGAGGATTGTTAACTGAGGCCGCAAAAAAATGCGTTAACTTTGAGTCACTCCCTATAATATGCGCTGTGCACCAGGTAACATTGGTGTGCGATGGCAGGAGAGGGAAATGGCTTTTCAGAATCAATGATGCCTCTCAGAGTTTTGCTAATGCATTGACTGGAAAACGAAGGTTCAGGACACGCTTTCTTAATGCTTGATGAAACTAGAAAGAAATGGACCGGCAAGAAGTTCACTGAAACCTATAGCGCCTAAAAATCTATACGCTGTTGCACATGTTACACACGGCAAATGAAAAATCAATGCATATTATTTGAGTAAAACATACATATATATTTTTTAAAGATCAGTAGCCATTAATAATAAACGTCTAGTACAGTGATGCTTGAGTGTATGACCGTGTTTACAGCAATGAGTGATTAAATAAATATAAGTGATTAATTAAACTACTTTCAGCTCAATCAAGGGACCATCTATTATATATTGTGAGCATGGAAATATCTGCAGAATCCCTGTAATGGACTCTGAGGAGAAACACAGAGCTATAATTATAGCAGCCTGATAAATATCCATGTGGCTGGTAGCACTTCCTCTTTAAAGCAGTGGCTGTGTAAATATCGACGTGGTGTGAATCGCTACCGATACCCTGTTACTGAAAAATGTGGGACCATTTGTAAATAAGTCTTTCATATAATCACTAAGAGCTTATAATGTGGAAACACTGGGAGGATTCCACCACCAATTTGAATGTCATAATTCAGACGAACACATGGAAGGTGAAACAGGGTTCAGGTTATAGTAATCTGCAAATATTCATACGAAGGCACAGTTTTCTGTGAATTGTTATCATTTTGCTTCTGCTGATGCTTGTGTGGTCAGCGCTGGGGTTTGTTTCCACCGCCGATCGGCTGTTGTGTGTGGATTTTGCATGTTCTCCGCGTGTCTGGGGGGGTTCTCAGTGTCACGCACTATTAGGTAAACCGGTCAATGTAAATGGCCTGTCTTGAGAATGTGTGTGTGTGTGTGTGCGTGTGTGTATGCGTGTGTGTGTGTGTATCTGTCGTGCACATGCACTATCGAGACTCTTGAGGACTAAACGGATGGATGATGCCCATTACAAGTGATGGCATCAACAGCTGTACAAGAACAACAGTAGAACTCCACCTTCCAGCATTAAAAGTCTTCTTGTGCAACAGTTTGGAAGCTAAAGGGTGTGTGTGTGTGTGTGTGTGTGTGTGTGTGTGTGTGTGTGTGTGTGTGTGTGTGTGTGTGTGTTGGGGTGGGGGGTCAACCTAATTTACCTTTCGAGTTCATGTGTCACTTGACTAATTATATAAAAAATGCCTGTGTTGCATTACTGTTCTTCTGTGTTACAGCTGAGTGATGCCCATGTCAGTTGGCTTCACATAATGGTTTTGATAAGTATAAATTATTATTTCTGCTGCGTTGAAAGATCTGTCTTTCATCCTGTGTAAAACGTGAAGGAAATCCCAATGGTTATTTGTACTTGTTGTTACAAATACAATAGAGAACAGGACACGACATCATTCAAACAAGTATGACGAAACAGTCTTTATTTCCTACATAAAAATCTACAAACATATATCAAAATATACAAAAACATAATGGTGAAATGAATATGGTGCGCTGGAAGGTTTTGTTTATGCTTCAGCGGACAGTCTAAACAAAATGTACTTTAAAGACGAATGAAAATTGTACTGTTATAATCACTGTGGATTGTGAAAGAAAATTATAGTTATTATTCTACTGTCCAGTGCGTCTGAGCTATTTATGATTAAAAAAAAAAACCCCAACAACAACAACAGAGAGAGAATGTGAAAGTGAATGAATAATGGATCAATAATGTGAAGCGCTTTGAGTGCTTTGAAAAACACTGGAGAATTCTAACTCATTATTATTATTGTCATTGTGAATTAGAATATTAATATTATTAATGACGACAGATACACTTTAAGCCTTTCATGCGTGAATTATTATAACCTACTTTTGTAATCTGTGACAATAAGACTCATTTGTATAAGAAAAAACAACTTTGAATCACCGTCCACTGTAGTGACCGCTGTGAGTGAAAGGGTTAATGGAGACCAGGATGTGGTAAAAAAACAAACAAACCCGCAGTTAATTGAAAATCCACTAGGGGACAAAAATGTTTTGACCTGCAGTTCATTTCCTTTTGTGTGTGACATCATCCAGAGCTGAGACAGGTGAGTGTGTTGGTGTGTGTCATGCTGTGTGGACTGTGATTGACAGCGTTAGTTCAGCCACTGTGTCTTGTATTTGATGAATGACACGTGTGTTCATCTCTGACAGGTAAAGTTCTGCTGTGGTACTTAAATGACTGATCGGTACTGACCCATAATAGCTCACCATAGCTCTGCTGACGTTAGCGTCCCTTTGTACCCTTTGACATGGTCTGACTGCTGCTCTGCTCATTAGGGTTAATGACACTAATTGGTGTTTTTATGCATTACGTGACGTTGACACTGCTGTATCAAACAGAACTGTGCGTGTTAACATTTGTTCAGAGGTTAGGGTTATTTGACGGCATTCATTATTCTGCACTAAGCAGACTTGTTTCTCTAGGACTTGTTTCTATAAGAGTCGTTCTACAAAATGGCTGCCATTTCCACTTTGCAATTTGTCAAATTTTCATTCAGAGCAAACTCCTTTTTTCAAAATCCATAACATGAAAGACATTTAATTCCTCAGTGAAAACATATCTTCCTGCCTAAGGCATAAAATCTTTATTAAATAATATTAAAAAATAACGCTAAACCGTGACGGAGTGGTAAATTTCATCCTAAAATGGCCGTTGTTCTCCATGTGGTCAAGTTCCTGATCTAAGTGAGTATAATTTCAATCGAAAATATCATTTTCTTTTGTTTATTTGTTTATTTGCACACAACAATTTCATACATTTGTACAAACAGAGGTTCAGGCCGTGCAGGTGAAATCTAGAAAACCCCATGGAGTTTATAGAATAATCTCACCACATTATAGCGAGCTAAGCAAACATGATATGAAAACAATTGGGAGAACTGACCACGCCCCTCTGTACCTCAGAAAGAACTGACCACGCCCCTCTGTACCTCAGAAAGAACTGACCACGCCCCTCTGCACCTCAGACAGGACTGACCACGCCCCTCTGTACCTCAAACAGAAATGACCACACCCCCTTGGACCTCAGACAGAACTGACCACACCCCTCTGTACCTCAGATAGGACCACGCCCCTCTGTACCTCAGACCGAACTGACCACGCCCCTCTGTACCTCAAACAGAAATGACCACGCCCCTCTGTACCTCAGAAAGAACTGACCACACCCCCCTTTTACCTCAGACAGAACTGACCACGCCCCTCTGTACCTCAGACAGAACTGACCATGCCTAGTGTGGACTGTCGGGAGATGTAACCAGTTGGCGTGTCTAATATGGAAGTTGTGTATATCACTGTTTAGCTGAAAGAAAGCCTTACAAGGCAATGAATGTGTAGCAGGTTGTATCAAGATTTTGTAGAGAAATGTGCAGGTAAGATGTTTAAGTTAAAGGTGTGAAATTTTTAATAAAAGACAGTTTTCTTGGTCTGTTGCGTGACGGGGTGGTTTGGTCGAGCTGTGCGGACCTCATCTAACATGATTCATATAGGTTCAGAATAGTGGTTGTTTTAATGTTTAGATTTTAGTTTCCATCTGTGAGCTGATGAAGGTGACGCGTAAATAAAAGGCATCTGTATAAAACATTGGCGATATGATTTTTTTCTATTTATAAGACACTCAGACTCACAGTTCATGAGTCATGGCCGTGGAACTTGGTGTAATTAATTGTGATGCGGTTTGTTGACACTGACTGACTCACTGCATCAAAGCGGATACACTGCAGCAGTATTTGACATAAGCTGGTCTACCAAACCGTATTATTTATATTTGCCACTGAGTGACACACAGATATGCCAGTGATTAAGGTTGTAGCTGGAAGTAAACTCAACACAGACCCGAAAAGACGACACTTTGAAATGATGTCTTGATGCCATCTGTGCATCATTGTTTTGCCGCTGTCTTTTGATGCCGTCGTAAAGTCTCCAGCCAATTCTTATTTGCATTACTGTGGAGAATCTCATTTTAAGTACTATTAAGTTTTTTGTTTTTTTGTTTTTTTTGTTTTTAAGAAGACCAATCAACACAGCTTTTAGCACAGCGTCATTCACTTCCTCACAGTGTTGGTGATTGAATATTCCATCTCTTCCTGGTGTCGCTGCCGTCTATTTATACGCAAATAAATTGTTTTTCATGAGGCAACTAAAAAGGAAGCATGAGGAGCATTTGGAGAGTTGAAGGCACGTGTTATTATGAGCACGCAGTGGTAGTGGTTGATCATTCTCCTCAGCTCGGTTGCTTTTCACTTGGACTTGGTTGTGAGAAATGGGTGCCGATAGAGAATCAGAATACTTTATTAATCCCAGGGGAAATTGTCGAAGAGCACCGCACCGTATAAAACAGACACCAAACCAAGAGACCAGCCATCATGAGGCCAGTGTGTGTGTGTTTCAATATGTCATTAGTGGGTTGAAATGGTATTTTCGGCGTTACCGTGAGGAATTTCATTTGTTTTGACCCTGTCACCCCTGCGGCGCCCTAGACTGCCATCAAAGTTTCCAGAATGCAATCCAAGAAATCCCTATTTTTATATATATATAGATATAGATAGATATATTTTTTATCATTTGTTTTGTTAACATTGGACGTGAGGTGTGGGTAGTGTGCAGCCTTATCTGGCGTAGGGACGATCTATGTGCAGCTGTTACCATCTTACCTTTGTTCTTCTATTTTTCCATTTCTCTCCGTTGGAGCTGAAACGCAGCTTCCTCCCGGGCATTTTATCTGTTTTGGTATCAGTGAAGATGACAGAGCAGCCCCGCTGAAAGAGACTGCCGCAGTTACTGACTAATGGATGTGCAAGAACTTACACAAACCTTTACGGCGAGGATAGTGAAGAGTGGAGCCCAGCACTGCTGATGTCTGTCTGCCATTAGCCACCTTTCTAAATTTAAAGACATGAATAAACCAATCGGTATGTGCAACAGAGCACTGCATCATTCATATCCTCTTATAGTGTAAGCGTCCCAATTTGGTGAATTATATCAGACCTACATATTGGGGGAAATATTTAAATATGTCTTTACAAATGTGTCCCGTTAGTCCTTACACCTACTGCAGCGTAGACAGTGAGTGATGTTGTTTTACATGGTCTGTGCTCCGTTCCATGTGTCAAACCACCAACCGGCTGGATTGTGACCTAGATACAATGTTCTCTTTTTACAGATGACACATGCAGATCGATCAATAGTTATAAAAGCTCAGAAATGGAACGCTTTAGCTTTTATAGTCACATATAGATCATGCTGGTTGAGCCCTATTGGATGATTAACAGTTGGCTTTCCTTTAACGTTTTATTTTCTCCCTTTTTCTCTGCCTGTGAATGCTAATAATAGAGGAGTAGAATTATGCTGTTTTTCCCCTGATGGCATCAGTTCACTGCACCTTGACTTTACTCAGATTGGCTTCATTTTGCTATATCGTACTCACTCGATCGGGACAACAGTAGGGAAAGAAGAAATTTTAAAGTTGAAAAAAAAAGTCATCTTTATGTTTTTCAGGGGAGAATATAGTTCAAAAACACATTTGGAATACAGACATTTATGTTTAATATTCAAGTTAGAGCTGATTTGACATTTTTTTCTCCCGCATTTTCTGAGATCTTGGCTCCGTTGCTGTGACACAGTGACACAATCTTTACTTGACTGTATGTTTAGTATCACTTTGTCGTACCTGCAACTTCAACAAAAGTGATACCGGCAGTAATATTGAATAGTAACGGGTGGTCTCTACTTTCACCTAATGGATACACAAAACAATGCTGAGTTGAGCCGATACTATCAATAAAAAAGCAGTATTAGATATTTTACCTCCATTTTATCCTTCTGTAATTTTTTTTTTCACCATTGTGTCTGAATATGGAAGTGAGCCAGCGCACACAGAAAAACAGTATAGGCTTTAAAGCTGGAGCTAAAGTAAACAGAAATATTAATGCTGTGAGTCCAAAGCTCTATATTGTAGTTGGAGATGAAAGTTGTAGTCAATCTATATGGTACCAGTTCAATATTAATAGGCCTATGGTTTGAATGATTTCATATTTGTTGTGGGGAAACTTGGCTTCATTAATTTTTGGTGTTGACCAGTTTGTTTCCAGATTCATGATTTTTCATTTCTGGATTCAGGTAGGGATATAATCAAATCTCGTCTCCAGAAGAGCAATTGTTGAAACAATGTTTGCTACAGTTAAACAACCACTTAATCATAAACTATGACTTTACCATAATGAGATTTCTTGAACAGATAAACACTTGCTGGGACTTTGCATACTGAAGAACAAATTTACATTTGGATTTTTAGGTACTTTCCCCAAAACTAACACCCCGAAGTTTAGCTAACTGGTGTGTGAGAGGAGCGCTGGTGTTGGTGTGGGCTCATTATATGCATTTGGCTCATGGGTAGAGAAAGTAGGCTGACATTTAGCCTCGCAGGAAGCTGCAGTTTCACAAAAGGAAGCAAACGCCTCAGTGTCATTTAACATCTTCACGTTTACCCAGCGCCCGAGGGCTATTGAAATCATTTTGTCAATCAGTCTGTCCTCTCTGACTGAGGAGGTATTAATACGCAGCGCATTATGTTTTTCTGGCCGTAGATAATACTGTCATTTATAATCTAAGCTTGATTACTGACGATCTTGCAAACTAATCTTCTTTTGCTTTGTTAATGACTAAAATGATAAATTGTGTAAAATTACTGTTAAATTATATTATGATTCTGAAACTCTGCTTTTCTTCTATTTCTTTTATATAGGTTTTACATATTTACAGATTACTGGCTCGTCTGCTAATATATTCGTCTAGAACTTTAGGTTGCAGCACTGTATCCCCCTACCTTTAATGTGCGACATAGGTAATACGTTCCTCTTCTTTTTTTTTTTTTTTACAATATTAAAGAGTATAGAAAATGTATGCGTTGAGTGCAGGGACGTCACTGTCTTCTAAAAGCTTTGAAGCGTCGATCTCTGAGTTAGTTTGGTACATTTCTGATAGCAGTAGCCTGGCCCAGTGACATCCTTGACCTGCCTAGCATCCCCTGGCTGGCTTTTTTAAAGCCATTGTAGCGTACGGAGAGATAATGCAGAGCATGGAATAAAAGGGGACTTAATTGGCTGGCAGGATTTATGAAATTCTCTCAGAGGAGCCCCATTGATTATTAATAGGCATCCTGCATCAAAGAGCCAGCTGCCACTCCAACAGCGACCCTGGAAACACACAGATCGACAGATAGTGTATATCCACAAGTTGCTGTCATCCCAGAGAGAGAATTTATGAACAGACACCAAAACAGAACAAAGCTGGACCACGAACAAGGAGAGAAGGCAGTGGAGGAGAGACGGTTCGAGAAAGGAGTGTAGTCATTCCGTACAGTCGTGTCAGAGTTTATCCTTCATTCGGGCTTTTATGGGTGCACACTTTTTGCAACTATGACAATTATTCTGCCAAGAAGGCCATTTATCATTGACCGTCTCCAATTCCGGGTTACAGATTAAAGTCCATTTGCAAATTTTTCGCTTGTTTTGGTGCAAGAATGTGTGACATCCATTGGCCAAATTCCAGGTTGTTTAAGCAAGTCCTTCGATCTGTCGGTAGGCACTATCTTTTTCTTTTTCTTTTTCTGTCTTGAAGAACCAGACAGTTTTTATATATATATATATATAAATAAAGCATTTAGGGGCACCTAGGAAAATATTGTAAGCTCCTTGTTTGTTTTATCCGGCGCGTTGATGTATTTGTCTGCGTCCGTCGCTAAAGCTGAGCTTATGTAGTAGAACAAAAACCAACGCTTGACGTGTCACATCAGTTCAGTGGTGCAGTGCACAGAAATGTTTTGTGACGGTGCGTAGAAGGAGCTGCGTCCTCAGATGAACTCTTTGCAGTTCAGGGGAAAAGAGGAAGAAAAAAAAAGAAAAAAAAAGGACACTATTTTTCCATAACATTAAAATGTTTCTGTCTGTCACTGTCACAGATTGAGAAGCCGTTTAAAATACATTTCTCAAGCGGGACGTCTTCTACTGAGAAAAACGGAAACCAAAGTACAGTCATGAATGGCAAATATATATACAGTATATATATACAGTATATATATACATTATGATATATAACTTGGGATACTTATTTACGTCTGCTGTGTGTTTATAGATATGGAGGGTGTGTGTTTGTGTGTTTGTGTGGGAGGGTGGGTTGGTGTGGTGGGTAGTAGGGGGGTCGGGAGGTGTGTGTGTGTGTGTGTGTGGGGGGGGGGGGAATCTGCTTGCTGGGTCAGCCCATGTGAACTGGAAAGAGACAGTAGCTTTGGGATGTTGTGCAGCGAGTGTAGAGTATTGATTCTGAAAGCTTTCCGTGCACGGCTAATTTTCCATATAGGTGTGTGTGTGTGTGTGTGCGCGTGTGTGTGTTTGTATGTGTGTGTGCCTGCATGTGTGTGGCCCAGAGCTGTGAATGGGTCGGGGCCAGTGTTTTCTCTACACTGAGTGGTTAATCCATGCGACTGTGTGCGTGTGTGTGTGTGTGTGTGTGTGTGTGTGTTCATCAGAGAGACGGAGATTGTGTCTTTGATCCGAGGTAGGCAACTGTAACTAAGAGACTTTCTATTCCAACAAGTGTGTGTACAAAACATCAACAGACAAATGTACTTTTGAAATAGAACCCTCAGACCGGTTTTAAATGTTTTCAGCGCAGATCGGGTGGAGGGAGAGGGGGAGGGAAAGGGGGGAGGAGGGTCTCCGCTACCATGGCCAAAAGAAGTGTGATCTGAATTACAATGTTCCATTTCTTGTTTTTTTTTTTTTAATATAAAATATGGATGAGTTAAAATTAAATTATAACTGGAGCTTTCTCTGGTTACTGGAGGGCCCCAGTTTTCCGCGATGCATTTGTTGTTGTTGTTTTCCGCCTGTAAACTCTGCATAATTCTGCAATATTTTGATGGCATCTAGCTGAAGTGTTTTCCTGTAACAGCTGCAGTGTTTAAATACTGTAATTACCCAGACTAGGCAGCCTATGTCCTGTCCTGCTGCAGGTTTAGAATAAAACAAAACGTAGTAGAGTAGTGAGGTCAGTGCACGTCTACATCCGCCGTTCGTAGATGAATGATAATTTCTCATTCGTTTCATTATTTGTGAGGAAGATTGTCAGTGGGATCTCGCTGAAGAGTAGCGATGCTAAGTTTTTGCCCAAGTTATAACTGTACGGGCAATCAGTGGAAGTTGTGTGTTCGAGGACGTCCTTAGTGTTTTGGACAGGATGTCAGGAAAAATTGCAATTTGTGTCTTTATTTTGAATAAAGCAGCTTAATACAGCTTTGTACACACGGCGGCCTGAAGAATCCCAGAATCCAACAGCGGGAGGCAGCGAAAAACTATACTCCCTGTTTTTGTTTAATGCGTCTGAGGCGAACCAATGAATTCGCTTCATTAAAATTCTTCTATGATAGAGGGGTGGCACAATAACAAATGGAAGATGGAATGAATGGAAATGTTTTAAGGGACAGTGCAATGAAGTGTGCGTGTGTGTGTGTGTATGTGTGTGTGTGTGAGTGTTTGTGTGTGTGAATAAACGTGGCCCCGGGTGACTTCAGTTTGTGAGTGACCATGACATTTGCTTTACCAGGTGTAGAGGAGCGTGAAGCGGACTCTGATGGGGTCTGTGAACAGTTATCACATCTACTCCAGGCCATGGGCTGCGCGGCTGGTTTGTCAAAGCTGACACACTCCCTCCTCTACTCCCACCCACTCGCTTGCACCCCTACCATCCTTTTTTTCCGTCGCCACTGTACCACCCGCCCTCTTTCTTTCACGCCCCCCACCCCCCTTACTTTTTCCTTGGCCTACTGACTGTGTCTGCCACATCCTCTCCGACCCTCTCTCTTCTTCATGCTACCTTAGCCAATTGCTTACCTTTACCCCCCCTCCCCTCTCCTCCCCTCTCCTCCCCTCTCCATCCCTCCCCTCCCTCCCTCTGCCCAGTCTTCTTCTTTTTTTT
>JAPTHA010000024.1:8674946-8689593 GCA_029814585.1 Gymnapogon annona
ACACACACACACACACACACACACACACACACACACACACACAAACATACATACATATATATATATATATATATATATATGCCCTTGGGAAAATAGAATCCACAGCAAGCCGCAGCTTAAATTGTAATGTTACCAGAGGATAATGTTGTTTGTTCGACTGTTTTTTAGCATTAATAAATTCGGTTGTGAAACAATTAGTGCTCACTCGAGGGTAGCTAATTTTCATTGAATACTATTATTGGATTATTGATCTTCTCACCTAGGGGAACTCTGTCCTCTGTCTTCCATTTCTGGTTTTCCCATCTCGCTTATTTCATTCCACTTCTGCTTTTCTCTCT
The DNA here is from genome assembly GCA_029814585.1 of Gymnapogon annona. NCBI lineage: Eukaryota > Metazoa > Chordata > Actinopteri > Kurtiformes > Apogonidae > Gymnapogon > Gymnapogon annona. Next base: position 8,675,285 of record JAPTHA010000024.1, read on the forward strand.
TTATTTCCTCCACTTCTTTGTCTCAGAGCGCTGTACCATATTAGTCTGGGACTTAATGGTCACGTCCATTTTTTTTTTTTTCCCAGCGCACTAATTTATTTAGAATAGAAAGTATTGTTATCAGTGGTAAAAGTCTGCTGCAGTTACTAAGTGAGGGCTGGGGAAGAGTCCGCTTTCTCAGTTCTGTTGATAAAGTGTTGAGCTACATGAACAGATTCACTGTGACATTCATTCATCAAATCTTTGAACGCTATTGGAGAATTGGAGCACTGTTACATTCAAAGATAATCTGTGAGTTGAACGTTTTTGACGATGGTTTTCAGTGGTAGTATTGGTTATGGATCACTGTTCACTTAGTATAGAAATCAGCTGTAAAGAGTCCAAAAGCCAAAGTAAATGATACACATGATTTTCATTGTTGCCAAATCAGAGATAGATCAATGATATTGATTTGGCCAATTCGTCGGGGCAGATCTTAGACACTATGGTTATGACAGATGTTGACTTTCATGGTTGGCAATTGATAAAAACATTTGGATTAACTGAAAGAAGTAATCATTGAAAACTAAATATCATCACTGATATCAATTGTCAGACAATTTAAAGTCAAATGGTCCATTTTAAGTTATAGTGTTCAGTGATGCACATTTGGTCATTTATATTGACATAAACATAGACACACACACATTTTAACATTTATCCAATTTGTAATAAAGAGAAGGATGAACATAAGAGAGAGCAAATGCAATTTCATACACAGTGTTTGCAAAGGGCTCAGCCCTGTTCTTTTTATTTCCATCATATCCATCCATCCATATCCATCATCCATGTCTTTATATGTAATATCGTATTGTATAAATGACCAGAAGGGAGAGGATGTGTGATATTAATATGTGATTATATGTGGTATGTCCTGCACCTGTTGATGAAATCATCACTGGTGTTATTGGTGACTAGTGCTGATTGCGTAATTACTTTTTCAGGGTCGTTGCTATATCAACGTGCATGACAAACACAAACGTTCACCTTTGTATGAAGCCCTAGATACATGATCCGTGCATTCACACCATTTGACGAATCAGATGAATCTGTTCCGTCGTAACTTGTACATTGAACAAAGTTAGTGTATCTTCAGGTTGTCCTTGTATCAGGCAGTCTAATGAGACAACATTATGCAGCAGAACTAAAAGAGCACCTATGGATGTGAGCGCTGTTGAAGGAGGAGCTTTGTAGTCAATATGCTAATACTTTGGTGTACTTTGCTGTTTTTTCCAGTGGGGTAAAGGAGACCCCCTGGCAGTTTACACACTTCCAATAAGCTGCAGTGTCGTAGTGCTTTGCTACCTTTCCTTCAACAGCAGGGGAGAACAGTTTGTACTGTTACATCTGTAATGAGATGAGTCTTTCTGTGGCTTAAAGGTAAGATGTCAAAGTAGTTCCATTTTTTTTTTTGTCTTTTTGGTGTTGCTGTGGTAGATAGGTCCTTTTACAGTTGGATGTAAAAAAAAACAAACTTAAAAGCAAATTTACAAGTTTTTTAAATTGTATGTACAACTCCATTTTGCATTGCTGCAAGCCAGTTGTATCTCTTCTCTGTCATTTGTTTTAAAATGGTAGTGTACAACATTTTATGCGTTATTTACATGTAATGCATCAACTCTTAACTTGAGTATAGGGCAGCTTTTTAATATGGTCATATACACACACACACACACACACACACACTCACATATATGTATGTGTATATACACATATATATATATATATATATATATATATTTACACACACAAGTTTTGGCATCTCTCTATCTGCGACCGCAGAATTTACTCTGCTGTCACAGGGGCATTCCATCATTCCACTCATCTTCTAATAAAAGCTGAGTAGTGGGGTATTTAGCGTAGCAATATTCAGTGGTATGAAATTATACCAGACGTGGAAAAACAGAGTGCAAAAATTTGCCAGTCATCAAACCTATCTAAATTGGAAATGTTTTGTAAGGTGGAATGGTCCAAAATACCTCCATCTAGAATCCAGGCATCCATTAGAGGCTGTAGGGAAGACCTGGAGGCTGTTATTTTATATTAAAATAACATATTGATGTAATTCTTCTTGCTTATTGCATATTTGCTTTTCGTCCAATAAACATCATCGCACCGCTTTTATGACATTGTGTCCCTCAGTTATTTGATATTTGATTTATTAATACAAATGATAGAAATTTTCTGGGGGTTGGGTGGTGTGGGGTGGGGGTTTAATGCCACTGTATATAGTATGTGAGGTTTAAGTTATGGTCTTTTGGGGAAGTGTTTTATTACTTTGATTGTTTTAATTGTATAGATTTTGTACATTATTCTGAGCCACAATTTCCACGTATAAAGTATATTTATTTCACCCACATCTTCTACGTGTTTGTGTGTGCAAGTGTGTGAGCGTATGTCTTTTATGTGTCTGTTGATGTGTCCCTGGTGACTGACACTAACTGTAGATCTCGTTGGCACATTCAGTCTCGCTTGTCACTATTAGCGACGAAGGGGATTTTAATCGATATTTATAGTGTATGGTAGTGCATGCCTCTGTGTGTTTATGCATGCATGAACATCTAGTGTCACGTAGAGCAGATTTGAAGAGGTGGTCTAGGCCCCAAAAGGAAGAATCCAAATTTGTGCAGGTGCAGTACTTATGAAACCTCAGACCTTTTGTGTGTATACTATGTCTAAACTCCTGGTTTTATTCACCACTTCTTCTCTAATCTTTTTCTCAGTATTGTATTTGAATAGACAGTCCTCTGGCTGGTATTAAAGGATATTGTGCATGTGTGAAGAGAAATCTATGTTAGTTTTTATAATGGAAGTTGTGCTGTGGCCATTGTGTGGAATGTTCATTAACTTGCAAAAATACCAGGTAGCAACGTCCCCTTATTTTTATTTATGAAATATTTACTGTTGTCAACCCTCGAGTCCCATACAGCACCTGTTTTAACATATTTACAGTATGTTTAACCCGTACCCATGGGGGAAACACAGCATATAAAATAATGCGCAGATCCTGTTGTTCGCATTAATGATATGGATATAGTAGCTGGTATTAATGGCGCGTTTTCACATTTGCCACATTTCAGGCATGTTTGGTTGCCGATAAAATGTAAAACACACTGCCGGTACAGTATGCATCCATTATGCATTTGGTAGGTGTCAAATCCGGCCCTCGGCATAGTAAATGGCAGGCAGTCCATCCATAACATATTGACAGGCAGCCTTCCAGAAATGTGAAATCACACTCTGTACTTTTGCGGTTTCTTCTGTATATTCATATATTTGTAAGTGAATGAGCCATTCTCAGTTCCAAATGAAATCGTGACTTACTCTTTGTTAATGTGCACCTTTGGGCTTCTCTTCTCTTATTAAGAATACACATCAAACTGTGCTGAACTTTCAGGCTGTTATTGTTACATCAGTGACTGATTCAATTACTGATTCGTGGGCCGAGTGACTAACCTTTTGTGAGGAGTAGATACACAGCCTTCGTTTATTTTCAGTGAGGCACGTGTCTTTGTTTTCTTTTGTAAGATTAGTCCACTGTTTAGGAAAAAAAACAACAATGGAGTATATAAATACAGGCGGCGGCCATAGGTAGAGCAGGTCGTTTGGTAACAGAAGGGTTGGTGGTTCGATTCCGCTCTCTCCTGATTATGTGCCGTTGTGTCCTTAGGCAAGATACTTCACTCACCTTTCCTTCAGTGTCACCCTGCGATGAACTGGCAACTTGTGCAGGGCACCCCCCCCCCCCCCTTCACCCTTGAGTATCTGGGATAGGCTCCCAGCAGTGGCCCCTGTGACCCTGCAAAGGATAAAGCGGGTTTGGAAGATGAATTTATTGATTTATTTGTTTATTTAACAGAGACAGCACACATTACTAAACATTTCTGTAAAAGTGTCTGTTTTAGCATGAAACAGCTCATTTTCAACCGTTGTCCCTGGGCCAGATGTATTATGCCATCATCCATAAAATTACAGACATTTTAAAAGGTGAGATAACACCGACTCGTGATGTCACATACATAACACACACCTGTAAATATTAATAAAGACATTAGCACACAAAGCACGAAATAGAACCGACAATAGGGGAAAAAAAATAAAAAGCACAACATGAGGACAGAAGAAAACATGTAAAACAATATACAGCTTGCATCAGGAAACCTGTAGGGCTCTAGTGTGGACAATGTTGATGTAGTTTTAGCCAGTTTTTAAGTTCAGTTTTGAAAGTGTTGTATGTGGGGAATGAATGAATGAATATAATTACGCCTCAGAAAATAAGTCGGGTGACGTCATTCTTTATGTCACTCGGTCACTTTTTAACCGAATTGAAATGTGGGAGTCATTTCAGATAAATAGATGTGGCAGCCCTGGACACAATTCCTCATGGTGGGAGTTGAGGTGGTTGAGTCCATTCCATCCAGGCTCAGTTGTACACAGTCTGGGCCCTTTTCTGCCTGTCATCCCTCTCCCTCCCCTGGCTTCATCGTTCTTAAAAGCCCCCTAAAATATATTAAAGTCAGTGAATAACAGTCACTTGGCAGACACAGCGACAATGGGTCCCCTCATTTTGTTCTCAACAAAACATTTCAGGTGCATATTTTAAATGAATCTAGTCGCTGACCTACTTTCCAGTTTTATGGGTTGTGACACTTTACTGATTTAAGTTCTTCTATGAGGAGCAAAGTTTTGTCAAATTGCAGACTTGGACTGAAAACTGCTTCTAATATACACATAAGCCAATGAGACGAAGCCAGGCGATGGCACAACCTTGTGACTGACTCCTGGAGATGAAACAGGAGGTGATAGCGACTTGAAAAAGTGCTTGAAAATCTCCTCGAAGAACACAACACAATATTTTGACATGAATCCACACACACTTCTACACACATCTACACACAAATGACCCCACAGCGCAGATGGCCGGGTCATCGGGGAGCTGGTAATATCACAGGACAGTCTTTGTCGATCGCAATCTTGGTTACGTTGACGAAACGGGAAAGTGGTGTTTTTTAGCAGTAAATCACATATTTATGGGAGATACAAAAAAAAGGGGGAGATGTAGTGAATGTAAGAGTGTGACAGCTGTACAAGTAAAAGCACGGCATTCATAGTGACAGCTGGGTGTCTTCATGCCTGGTGCCTCAGGCCTTCAACCACCTTTTCCAGTATCCTTCAATTTTCCAAAAGAGAGAAAATGAAAAAAACTAATTAAAATCAGAATACAGTGTGCCATCATATTTCTTGTCCTTTTGATATGAAACGATGAAGCTGCAAATTGCAAAAATCCCACAAAATATATATAATTATATGTCTATTTCTGTCTGTCTATGGCTATATCGATCTATGTCTACCAATTGAATTGAATATGCCTTTATAATATATATATATTTATACACACACACGCACACACACACACACGTATGTGTATTTATGTATGTATGTATGTATGTATGTATATATACTGTATATATACACCGGTATATGTGTGTTTTTATCTATGCCTACATTTATATCTCCATCTACAGTATATATATATATGCGTATTTTTAGACTTCTGCCAACTCCTTTTGTACATGTGTAAGCAAACTGTTGATTTAGTTTTTTCTTTTTTTTTATGTTCAAATGAAACTTCTCAATAAGTAATGTTATGTCTCATGTCAGTCAAGTAGTCACGTGTTAGTATTTCCGGGTCTTGTTTTGTTGTGTTTCCTGTCTAGTCCAGTGTGTCTCTAGTTTCACTCCCAGGTTCCCTTCCCTCCTGTGTCTCGTTACAATTATCCCTGATGTGTGGCACCTGTGTGATTCCCTTCTGTATATAAAGTCCTGTGTTTCCCAGTGTCCTTCGTCAGACCGTCAGATGTCGTGCCCTTGCAAGCGTCCCATCTTGTCCGTCTAGCCTTGTCCTGTCCCTGTGTGAGTATTGGGTTTAGTTTAGTATAGTTCTAGTCTTGTTCCTCTTTCAGAGTGATTTTTGGTTTATTCTTTATCTTGACCTTGTTTTTTAAGATTAACATTTTGCTGTTGAAATTGCTGAGCTTAGTTTCCTCCGTAGAGTGAGTTTGAGTTTGTTATTTTTGAACCTGTCATTTTGTTTCCACATTTTGCATATTCCTCATAAGAGTGATTTTGATTTCCATTTGGATTTATTATTTTCCCGTTGTGGGGTTTTTGGTTTCTGTAAAAGTTAATCCCGTGTTTTTGTACGGCGTTTTTTGTTATAATAAAAATAGGAATAATTAATAACGCTACGTTCCTTGGAACCTAAGTAAATAAAGTTATTTCGTAATCTAGTTTGGCCTGCGACTGGGGTCCTTGACCTGAACGTTTTAACAAGTAATTCTATCTATATCTGTATCTATATCAATATCAAGGTCCATATCTATGTCTACTGTATGTCTATACCTATATGTTTCTCTAAATTCTATTGTAAGGAAAACTCAACAATTGCTTATACACAAAACAAAGACAGATATTTCCATCACAAAGAAACTAGGCACTGATAATCAAATCACATGTACAGTTTACTGCTCGGAGGACAGAAATAGCAAGAGATAAGTAATCAGAGGCGATAGTTTGTAGAGGTGACGTTTCGGTGCTTTTTATCCTTTTTGCCAGTAAGGAAATTTTCGGCAAGTTTCCCTGGCAACCGTCTTTAGTGTCCTGCTCTTTTGCACACCCTGGAAGTAAAAGCCTGATGATATGCAAATGCAATACAACAGGAGCCCAAGTGAAGACAACGGCAAAATAAACCTTTGCGGTGTTGTAATAATGCATCTTACTGTAAAACACGTTCATTTATTTATTTCTCAGTTCAATGCAGACGGAGTCGTGATGCACACTTTCTGCAATGGCTGTTAACATGCAGGGGAGTCCTCTGAGTCGTGCTGCCTCGGTACAACAGTGAAGGATGCAGAGAAATAATGAAAGTTAGAATTGGAGCTTATCAATGAGAGGGCAGAGGGGAAAAAAAAAGTTTGACAGCAAATCCTGGAGAAAAAACAATGGGTGATATTAGACGTTAATGCCGCTACAGTATGTAAATGTGTATAATGAATGATGAAATCCCATCATCGTCACTATAACCACTTCTCTATCACACAGTCTGGGCTCCACTTATCTCGACTAGGTTTCATTTTCCATTTCAATTGAGTACCACTGCGATGGATGTGGGTCAGCTGAGGTCGTCATGACTGCACGGTTGGAAACTCCCGAGGCGTCATTTGTATGCGACACAAACGCAGCACAACAATGGAGGACCTGGAATTGCTCTCATGACTCATACCGTGGCGTCCCTCCTCAGCCAATGGGAGGCCTGCATTCTGTTGTCACCACATTTTCGGGCTTGTGTCAGTTTGAGTTGAATAGATACTAAAATAACAATACCACATAATAGAAAACGGTGAAAAAAAAACAAAAAACTAAAGGAGCCAACTAGGTGCCAGTGGGGAACTCCCACGTTTTCTTTTTTTTTCAGTTTTGGCATTAGACGACTTCTACAATCACACGTTTTACTTTCTCTTAACTAGAAACAGAGTCTACTTTGGCTCCAGAGATGTTGAAAACAGAAGTTAAGGAAAGTTTTGTAATCACCTGGTGTTGCTGAGCCCTACGTAGGGTTTTGCAGCTCAAACAAGGCCAGACGTTGAATGTGAAGTGGCTGCAGTTGGGATATGACCAGAGATTACAGCCTGCGGCCTATTTACCAATTCAGGTCCATAGTCGTCTGCAGATGAAAGATAGGGTCCCTTTGAGTCGGTGTAAAGCTGCTCAATCTGAAACATTTAGAACTGCACATCTCTGATCTCTCCCACTGGCTTTTATTCTTACTTATATAACCTCTGTGTGTCTTCAGGGTCTCGCATACGTATTCTACGACTGTACTCCTCTCCCCTCGTCCTCTGTCTGTTGTCTGACACGGATTCTCCTAAATACATGTTTTTGCCTGGTTATTTAAAACCACGCGAAGCAACACAATTGTCTTTTCACATCACGAGAGCTTTATAATAACATGTTTCATTGAAAACACTCTGAAGAGGCTGTAAACAGTGTGAGTTGATTGTGCATAATAACTCCCCTGGACTGCATTGGCAAACCAGCACAACTGCCGAGGACAGCACCATCTTAAAACTCATTATATTTTTTTACTCCCGCCCCCCTTTTTTTTTTTTTTTTTCATAATTTGCATTTTCTTGTGTCAGCAGGTGAAGAAATTTGCTTGATATGACCGAACTTGTAACACACTGTCACTGAACCACAGCTCTTTCAGACTTCCTTGGTTGCCACTTGAAGGTCAGACAGCCATTAACGCCATTTTTAAAACGTTTTTTTTTTTTTTTTTTTATTGCATAGATTGTGTGCACGCACCTCATCCTTCTGCTCTACTTTTTTTCTTGACGGCACGCCACTTCCAACACGAATTGAAGTGAGCAAAATTTGTATTCAGTGTAGAGCATGAACCACGCACCATTGTCCATAATTAGGCAAAGTTCGGCCTCAGCATTTTCCGTGTGAATGGAGTGTGTAGTATGTGTTCACACATTGTCTTTCAAGGTGTTTGCATCTTGATGGTAGCCCTTTAATCTAAGTTAATTGAATCAATGGTGTTTTTTTTCTCCTTCCTGTCTCAGGGGTACAAGGCTGTAATAGTTCAAATGTAAACCCTGGGGCTGGCGTGTTCATTTTATGCCATGGGATTTGGACCAGGAGGAAAAAAAAATACTCCACGTGTAGACCTACTGTTAAAGGAGCCGTTTGTTCTTGACCTTTAATAGATGAAATATAAACCGTTCTACCATCGTGATGGAGACCTAACGGCGATGGAACTGCGGTGGGTGTACTAGCTGTGTGGCCCGGCTGTGTGGACTACTGGCTCAATGACTCCACCGGACTCGTTCATTTTTTTGGTTGGTTTTCCACTGAGATTGGACCGAAGAAGGAGCGGGTGGGGGACTGGAGATGCGTGTGAGTGAGTGAGTTACGGCTGTGATCTGTCTTTGCTGTTATAAAACGGTTACGTTTGAACTGTTAGCGGTTAGCAGCTGAAAGTGCTATGCTAACGGTGGCTGCGAGGACATTCTCTACCATCTCAGCTACGGATGATGCATTCACAGCCCCTCGTTATCGTTATCATCTCTGGGACTTCAATCGTGTATACTGTCTTCATTGTCTATGTTGTCCAAAAATTCAATTTGTTGTGTATATGTTCTCTTCTTTTCTTTTTTTTCTACTCTTGGTGTTTGCTGCAGGGTCTGAAATTTCCCCTCGCGGGACGAATAAACATATATTTAATTCAGTAATTTAACTAGATTTCACTGATGAGTCCTTTCAGCTTTTTCCCTTCCGGGGTGGCCACACTGAATCCAATTTGCATATTTGATTTGGCAGGAGTTTTTATGTCGGATGCCCTTCCTGACACGACCCTTGTATTTATTCGGGCTTGGGCACCGGCACAATGAGACACACGCCCCCTTGTGGCTACAGTGGGCACCAGCGTGAAAGGTCTTGCCCAAGGACCCACAATGGACGTATCACAGGAATCGAACCCGGGTCCCCTATGCACCAGCACGGTGCCTTAACAACTGAGCTCTCCAGTCGCTAGATATAATTTAAGCTTCCCCTTCACAGTTTAACTAAGTATCTGCTTCATCCATTAAATTATTAGATTTAATTTAATAGATAGTATGATGCAGATACTTGGTTAAACTGTGAAGGGGAAGCTCAGCTGTAGTACGCAGTTCTGAAAAGTGGGTCAGACTCTCTTTCTGATACCATGCATTATGGATGCCGTCTGTGATGGAAACAAATGGAGATGAACCATGCTCATTTCAGTCTGTCCGTAAACAGATGTGTCCTCGTGACGTGTTCGTCCGTAACAGCAGCGCACGTGGATGAATTGGTGCGTTCACTGACACGAGGCTGAGGTGATGGTTAATGATATATCAAAGGTGTGCGGCTGTATTCGACGAACCAAATCACGCTGGGTCATTTCGTGTAAAAAAAAAAAAAAAAAAAAATGCTAAGACTCAATGTCACGGAAGAGAACACAATGTAACTGGAATGCATGAAGTTTTACACGGCTCAGCTTTGGATAAGAAAACAGATGCAGAAGATAATATATGGGCATCTACTGCCAAAGCGATGCCTGAGAAATAACTCTTGCATTTTCATCAGTAGCCTAAAAAATTAAGTAGAAGGATTTGGCAGCGCTCCATTGCTCATGTATTTAGCATATAGCTAACAAGGCTGAAGAGTGAGGGAAAGGTTTATTTAATACTGTATATCGCCACATCGCACTTAAAAGACTGCGTGTGCACTCTTCGCACTAGTGAACACCCAACAATCCTGGGTCTGTGGCAGTGTAACTTTTAATGACCCTGCACCAAAACTGTCTACTTTGTTTTCTCACGATGAGTCACTTGTGTTGAACCCGTTCGTACGCTTCTCTATCCATTCAGCCGGTGGGTCAGCGGTCCGCAATTTTTTTTTATGCCACGGAGGGGATTAATGTCAGGCAATTTTTTCACCGACCGGCTTTTGGGTTTTGGTGGATGAATACAACAAAATGAAAAGTTAGGACCGGAATAAAAACTGGTATTTTGTAAATGTAATATTCTGGGTGAATCCACTGTGTATGAATCTTTATTAGCAACGTCCTCATAAACATCACACTGTGGCAATGGATTTGTGTTACTCGTTTGTATAGTATTAATTTGTTTATTATTTGACGTTTTACTTATGATGTGATTAGCAAATGATTTGATTAATTATTTGTCAAATTGTATTTAGTTATTTATGTTTTCTCCTTGCCTTGGTTGATGTTCCCAAATGTTGGTTCCTACCTGTTTATGTACAACACATTTGTTTGAGTGCGACAATAAGAGAAGTGTGTGTTTTTTGGGGTGTACGCTAAGAGCTTTGATACCAATAAACCTGCTGTATTGACCTGCCATTTTGGTTTATTAATTAGCACGGGAGACGGCAAAATACACATCCTTCATATCAATAGCATATCTGTAACCCGCCTTTACCCACAGCCCTGGTGAGAAAACAATATTTGGGGTTACAATACCAACAACATCACGTGAGTAACTGCCTCTCTTTTACCTTGAGCAAAGAAACTTTCCAAAGATATTTTTGATTTTTGTTCATTTTCGCTAGCTTGGGCATTTCAACTTAGCAGTAATGTGTTACCGGATTGGGCAGCCATTGTAAGGTAGCGGACACATATACGACCAAGGCAGCATTTTGAAATGTATCAGGACTGAGACGTTGATGCAACAGAGAAAATCCACTAGTTTTTCTAAATAAAACATCAGTCAGAGTCTGGTAATAAGTAAAACGGAAACAACACAAGCTATGTCATCTTTCTGTGCGGCCCAGTACCAAATGACCAAAGACTGGTACTGGTCTGCGACCCAGGGTTTGGGGGCCAATGGTTTATGTGATAATAACAGCTCTGAGGCTCAGTGTATGAGTGTTAGTTAACGTATAAAAGGTTTTTTATTACCGTATAGATGTAAATCAACATTAAATAAGGCAAAAACATTTTCTAATCAATGTGGTTTCACTTGTATTCTATGTTAGTGCAGTTTTCATATCAGTTTTCACATCAGTGATGTGAAATTTGAGACTGAATGTAATGTCTGGCCACTGATCTGTAATATCACACGGTGTTTGTTTTGCGCTCCACTGTGATACCCTAATATAAGTCTGTAAAATGAACTCTTTCAGCCATGAAATTTGGAGGGTTTAGTTGAACGGGTGGTTTTCTGAGGTTCCAGATTCTTTGTCAGACTTGAGCGTTAGGTTATTTACTGAGGTTTTAGCATCAACTCAAACAAGTTACGTCAGTGGTGACTTCTGTTTATCTTTGAAATGAACCACAGGCTGCATCGTATACATCGTTTACCATTGACCCCTGCTAGAAATAGAGAAATTTTCATTATATTTCCTTCCATTTTGATTTATTACAACATAGTGTAGTGAATAAAACTAAACAAAACAACTAAGAATAGACAAGTCAGGGGATTGTATAATATAATGTGTAATAGAAAGAGACCCTACTGGTGTTTTGCATGTGTTCCAATATGTAAATGATTACTTTATGTGTGCAATAAAGGTGTATATGGCTGTAAAATGAATTAGTATGAGTTTATATTCTTGTAGCTGAGCCTATTCCTTCAGGATCCGCACATTGAGACAGTGAAACATACAGTATATGCACCTGTTATTGCCCTGGACTGCATTCAAACACGGGGAAATCCAAAAGAGCCGAGTTGGATATGAGAACAGGGAAACAGAGGGAGTTTATTTAATGTTTCTGTCAGATTAAACAAGGCCGTCTGCAGCTGATTGGAGACGCAATAAAGAAAACGCTCTATTTATGGAAGCATCGAGAACTATATAGTCACCGAGAGGTCCAGTGTACTGACTCATATTGGGTACAAATATGAGTTAAGTGTACTAGTGATCCGTATTAGCTCCTCCGGGTATTGGTTAGGAGTGTTAGCTCTCTGCACATCTAGTGGGAGGCTCTGCACTGTTAATTAGTGCATATGTCATCTGGGCAGCGACAGCCAGAGGTCTTGGGAGAGTCATTACACTCCATCATCTCAGCACTCCTCTCTTTTTCTTTCACTTAATTTCAGCACTATGCTTTACTCTGCTTTCTCTCCTCCGTCCATGCATCACGTCTCTGGCTAAAAGGCAACAATGCCTAGTCTCTGTCTATTGTGACCGAATGCCATCTGTGCCTTTCGAGATACTACAGTCATGATCTGCGTCATGCATCATCCTCGCCTGCATAATCACACACACACACACACTCGCACACATAAACAATGCATCGTAATTAAGGAGTCACTTTTGGGTCTTGTTCTGAGTTCAGATGTGGAGTGATGTCATGTGTGATTATGTGTTTGTTTCTTCTGAGCCGATCTTCTCTGTGTCGAACTTTAACCTCATTCGGTGTTGGCACGAACTTTCTTTTGCACGTAAAGGATGGTTGTGGAGTATTTAAGAGGATATAATGGTGAAAAGGACGATGATGTTTCTATTTTTTCCTCTTATTGGATTCACCTGACAGTGTTGGGTTTTCTTTATCGTAGTTTGTGTCAGATGTCTATGGACTCCAACTTGTTGCACCGCCATTCTTCTGCTGGAGCATCTCCTTTATTTTCTGTTGCATAACAGGTCACATTCAGTGTGAGCATTAGTAGAGTACACATCTTAATACATGCCTTTTTCAAATTATATTTTTTAAGAGAAAAGTTTGTTTAACAAAAATAATATGCTATAATCAACGATATGTTGCAAAAAATAATACGTAATAGTTTCATATTTTATCATCTATAATATTATAAATAATATGTAATATGTACATTAATTTATGGTCACAGTATATGTAGGTTAGTAATTACTGCCACATGAGCAAAATTTATGAATGGATAGGAAATTAAATGAAATATCTTTGTACGTGAAAGAGTAAAAATAGAAAAATTTATGAATAGATAAATAACTCAGGTGAGGATCTGAACGATAACACCTTCAGCCTCAGTAATCCACACCTCGCTGTAGGTCTTCAGATGCAGAAAGTACACGACACCGACTGCAGTCATGCATTTTCTCCCCACCGCGCATAAAAACCCTGACCTACAGTTTGTCACCCGTCTCCTGCCTCAAGCCCCCACTCCCTCGTCTCATCATCTTTCACTCCTGTCTTTTATTTAACGAGACAGAAGATCAAGATTTGGCCTTTGATGAAAGACTGTGATGATGAGAATGAAAAGAATGGAACAGAATGTTTTTACCTCCGGGTATCTCATTTGAAGGACTTTATGAATGTGTTGGACATGGACAGATGCTGCTAAATGCACAAGGCGGCTGTGGCTGCACATGGAAGGAAACAAACAACACATGTGGAGAACAATGTGACTTCATGTTGCCGATGAAACATGGCCACATTGTCTCATCTCTGCTGTGGAGCGAGACGCCTCACACTGCTCTTTCTGCTGAAATACATGGCTGCTCCTTGTCCTCCTTCTTCCTCCCATCTCTTATTTTTACATCTTTCCTCTATTATTATTTTAGATCCACGGGAGTGTTTCCAAAGGTTTATAGCTGTGATGATTCCATGGTCAGTGTGGTATTGAAATGGAATTATTTTTCTGGAGACTCTTGTGAGGTCTATTGCTGAGGATTATTATTATTATTATTATTATTATTATTATTATTATTATTATTATTATTATTATTATTATTATTATTATTAT
>JAPTHA010000024.1:8793067-8803145 GCA_029814585.1 Gymnapogon annona
TGTGTGTGTGTGTGTGTGTGTGTGTGTGTGTGTGTGTGTGTGTGTGTGTGTGTGTGTGTGTGTGTGTGTGTGTAGCCCCTTTGGTGGCGTCATCCTTGGCTGAGCTGTCAGCTAGCTGTCCCATCTGTTCCCCACACATGGCGTTCAGCTTTTGTAGCGATACATTCCTGTCTCTCTGTCTCCCTCTCTCTCCTCTCTTATTCCTCTCATCTGTACTCTGCCCATCCTTGTTTTTTTGCTCCCTTGCTCTCCCTCACATCCTTCATATCCTTCCTATTCATTATCCTCTCAAAATGTTTCGCGATCCCTTTTCCTACACGTCCGCATTTTCGCTGAAATCACCTCTCTACTCATCTCCATCACCGCAAATTCATTTTACTCATGCACGTGCCAGCTCCCTGCTCAGGATGGTTACCATGGCAACCCCTCTCAGGCACCTTGCCGGGAGTCTGAGTGTGCTTTACTGCTCCATCACTCACTACCATGGATCTTGGCTCGCCCCTGCTCTCTTTTACTCACTCTGTCTTTTACTCTCTGCTACCCGTAAACACACACACCTACACACAAATACACGCACACAGGCACACACACACACACACACACTCGTTCATTCATACACAAACCTTCCGCAGTTCACTTAATGGTCCTCTGAGAAGCTCTCATGTGTCAGTGATTTAGTTGGATTCATGCCAAGATTAAATGGACCCATGGTGGAACGCTCACTTAAAGTATGCGAGTGTGTCCGTTTTATAAAGATGTGCTGTGTACATGTCTGTATAGCTATTTATAAACACAACTAAACTCTGGGAATGTATCTATTGACCAGTTTTTAATGAATCCTAAAGGGAGGTTCGGAGAAGTTTAAGCTTATACCATTCTTTCAAGGTCATTTTTAATCAGGCGTTTTCTAGCATTCTTTTCAGCGCATGTGACATTTTCTCTTTGTGATCTTGTTGTGGGTATTGTTGATCTCATTGCCAAACGAAGCAGAAAGAAAAAAAAAATCCACATGAAAGGCAGCTATAAATTTCCCTATCCTCCTCGGGCTTTCTCTCTTTGTGTTTCTTTTTAGCTGAAACACCCATTGAAGAGTTTACACCAACCCCTGCATTCCCCGCCCTGCAGTACCTGGAGTCTGTGGATGTGGAGGGAGTGGCGTGGAGGGCAGGCCTACGGACAGGGGACTTCCTTATCGAGGTAATTTCAGACCGTAACGTACATCTTTATACGTCCTTATTGGACATTACAGTGACTGATTCTCATTTTTAACCTGTCGTTGGTCATTTGCGGAAAAAGTCTTTTTGTGTGATGGTGTGTACCTTCAGGTTAACGGGGTGAATGTCGTGAAAGTGGGCCATAAGCAGGTGGTTTCCCTGATCCGACAAGGGGGCAACAGACTGCTGATGAAGGTGGTGTCCGTCACACGCAAACCTGAGTCCGAGGAGGTCGTACGAAAGAAAGGTAAAGGACTGGATGGATGGGATGAGTGAATATGTATTAACGTTACCTCACATTGCAGTTTTAAAATGTCAGTTGATTTAAAGAATCTCATGTTTTTCGTGTATTTTTTTCATGTATTACAATTGAAACGTATCAGACACGTGCGTGTAGTAAAGCTTTAAAGTGTAAAGAGTGGGAAATGTGTGTTTCTGTTGTCAAGGTGATTTCTACCACATTTCCCTGCTGTAAATTTATGTGGTTTCCATGTCAACCACAGAACTCCGCCAATGCTCAGCCCCCACACACTCGTGGCACTATGACCTCTGGACTGTGTACACTGGGATGGTTTACGCGTGAATGTGTGCACGTGTATGTGTGCGTGTTTTCTTGCACGCTTGTGATTGAGTTTGTGTGTGCAGCAGAGTGGAGTGCGCGCCTCCTTTGCAATTATTGAGGAACAGAGACAGTGATAAATGGTTTTGACCTACTTTTATTGGGACAGCACTGAATCAACGAACTCCAGCTACTGCTGCTACTTATGCTCTGTCTTAAACACTCTCTCTCTCTTTCTCCCCTGTATCTTTGCATCTTTCTTTACAACAGTGCTTTTTCCCATCTGGTTCAATCTAGTTTCCAGCTGATGCCAGTCATAAAACAAGAACGTAACTGAACTTCAGCTTGGTAACTTACTTTTGGCCTGAGTGGCATGTCATAAATCACATCTGTCATCATTTTGACTGGCTTTCATGATAAAAGGACATTTGTGGTGGTGGAAATGTTACATAGCTGTGCTGATAAGGTATTCATCTGAGTTATTTGTACCTCAAATCTGGAGATTTTACACCGTCAATTGGGATTTGTTACTTTTTATCGCTTGCTTGTCTGAAGAGACTAAGTATACGTTGTTGGAAGAAGAAGTATTAAAGGGAAAAAAACAAACGTATAGTAAGTTTCCTTTGTTGTGAAGTGAATACTAGCTCGCAGACAGAAGGGTTAAAACACAGATAGCGTTTCAACCCGAGGAAGAGTGTGATTTTCACTGCTTTTTGTAAACTTCCCCTAAGTGTTTTTTTTCCCCACCCAAGCTGTGTTGAACACCCCCCACACGACCCCACCCCCCAGCCCTTCTGCTTCTCCTATGGATTGTACTCCACATATTGTGCCGTACCGTTGCACAACTGCACACTCACAGATGTGCTCACGGACTCGCGAGCAAACACACAGACAAAGCACATTTTCTGCACCATGCAAGGCCTCACTACTGCCACCGTTGCCATGGTGACTACACTGCATGTTTGAATTAAGCATTACATTACAGCAAAAGCATCTCTCTCTCTCTCTCTCTCTCTCTCTCCCTGTGACTCTGTCTCTGTTCCTCTCTCTTTCTCTATCCTCCTCCATCTCCTCTGCTCTCTGCTACTGTACCAGAATGTGCAGACTGGTGAGAAAATGAAGATGTTTGATATGGACTGTACCAGAACGGCGTATGTACACTAGATCTGCATCTGCTGACAATAGCAGGGTAGTTTCGTTGTAGTTCGGCAATAGGGCGTCTATGGGATTTATATAGGTATAGATCTACAGTGCTGCATTGAGTGTTGGACGGACGATTTTGGATACAGTGTGCTGCTCTATTCGTATTTTTGGGTGCTAATAGGGAGCCTGTCACAGTATTTAAAGACTGTTTATGTTTGTGTCTTTATGAACTCTGGGTAACTGCATGTTATTTCTCAGTTATTTCCAACCTAAGATGCTTGAAGATATTGCAGTATTATTTTAGAATTTGCATTATTCAGAACTTCCACTAATTCCGTTCACAGCCTTTTGTTAATATTTTTAACTCAGGCATGTCGAGCTAATATCTGGTAGACATGACTCCCTTGACTGAGTAGTAGACACCCCAGTTGTCTTGTGTGTATAGTGGGATAGGGAGGCTCCCCTGAGCTTTGGGTTACAAAGTCTTCAGCTCATCATTCTCTCACTGCTGAATTTATTGTCATCTCTCCGTCTGTCAGCCCACATGTCATTATGTCCTCCCTTTTCTCTGTGTATCCGCATGTGGTCCCACATGTGGGAGGAGATGCATGCGTGTCTAAATCGGTGTGTCGGTGCGTTTCTGTCTATGCACACCTTGTGAATTCCGGACAGGCAGCATATTAAAAGTAAGATGGACGACATTCTTCCTTTCTTTAACACACTCATTTCACACATTCTGCCTATGGTGGCAGACAATTTCTGTTGTTCAGTGTGTATTGGTAGGATTCAGAAAGCTAAGGATGTTACAGGGAGGACTGAGCTGCACATTTACTGCCTCCGGGCTTCTCAACAGAGGGCAGTTCTTGCAGGATAGAGACTAAGAAACTGAAAGACAGACTGACAATCACGCTGGCTGCGGGACCAACGGAGAGATGAAGAAGTTGGGTTCCAACCGTAACCTAAACAAGGTCCTGACTAAACGTGACGCATCCGGTTCGCCTGAATTTGACCAGATGAAAGCAATGAAGACAGGATGGACTGGACGTCTGGGCGATGCCAGGAGGGCACTGAGCCGCAAAGCCAAGGGATTTTCATCTGCTTCCCCATCGTCCTCAACACCATGCCTTTTCTCCACAGCTCCACCGCCACCCAAGAGAGCTCCCAGCACCACCCTGACACTGCGCTCCAAATCCATGACCGCTGAGCTGGAAGAACTGGGTAAGCGCCAAAGAGCCAGCGTGGAAACTCCACACTCTCTCCCCCTTTTTCTGTCATATCTTTTCTTCGTCTTTGTCATTAAAACTTGGTGTGTCTCCGAACTTTTAGAATAGTCACTTCTGTTGGCTTGTTCTTGTCATTTCCCTTCCTCCGCTGACGCTATCTTTTTCCTCACCAAGCTTCTGCTCGGAGGAGAAGAGGAGGTGAGTCTGAGACAAGAAATTGACACCTCTGTGAACTTCATAAAGATGGTTTATCATTGCTGTTGCAATGCAAGCAGCAGCGATTAGAGCAGAAACCTGAAAACTAGAAACTACTGGAATCTTTTTCGGCATTTTTTCTTTTTCTTTTCTATGCTTGTTTCCTCAATTCTCCACGCCCACTACCTTGTGGTCATCAAGGAAACAGTGAAGTTTTATGAGATGCAGTGCAAAGATTGTTTAGCCCTACATTACATTTACTCCTACATTAAACTAACACGCACACACACACACACACACACACACACACACATATATATATATATATATATATATACAAACACATCCATATCTATTTATATACATGTATGTATATATATTAGTATTATAATAAATGACATGTCATGACACAGTGTGTTTTTAATCTTATGTCTCAGTATTTACTTCTGGCTCATATCCACCTTTACAGAGAGACTGGATGAAATGTTGGCATCGCAAGAGTCTATGTTGCGCTCTCAACCCTCGGAGGCAGATTACCGAGCAGCCACTGTCAAACAACGGCCTACCAGCAGGAGAATAACACCAGCAGAGATCAGTGTGAGTGCACCTACTCAACACACTGGCAGACACCACTGTGTTGGCATACAGAAATGTGATTTTGTAATATACTGTAAAACTCACACAACCAACGGCACACGTAGTCATGTAAAAGTAATTTCGGATCATATGTCTGTGTTGCTGCAGTCACTGTTTGAGAGACAAGGGATGACGTTACATGGAGCTCTGCACCCCGCCCTGGAGAGAGGTCACATACCACTACCAAAGGGAATGTCTCGGACCAAGTCCTTTGGTAAAACTCTCACCAATCTTCTACATTTTGCAGTGAAGTAAATGATAGTATGTTATTTATAGAACAGTGGGTAATATATTGTAGACTTGCATACACACGTAGAAGATGTAAAGTATGTAATGTAAGAAAATCTATTGGTTTTTAAAGTGAACGTAGTAGTAATAAATGCAAACCACCATACAATATAAAAATATACAGAATTTCCCCGAGTGGGACAAATAACGGTACCATATATCTAATCTAATCTATATTATAATATTCATATTAGATTCCTTTTATTAGTCTAACTCCAACTCTTACTCACACAAGAGCAAGAACATAAATACAAAAATATATAAAGATGTATATATAGCTCAGTTGGTAAGACACCGGGCTGGTGTATAGGGGATACCGGGTTCGATCCCAAGTAAGAGCATTCAGTGGGTTGCGTCAGGAAGGGCAGCCGGCGTAAAAACTCCTGCCAAATCAAATAAGTGAATTGGATTCGCTGTGGCGACCCCGAAAGGGAAAAGACGAAAGAAATCATCATATATCAATATATACATAAAAATCTTGTGAATTGAAAGTAGCTTCCATTACAAAGTTTATTGATATATTTAATAAGTTGTCGATACCTGGCACATTATTGACAGTTTTAGTTAACAGAGTCTCCTATAAAATAGGCTTTGGTGCCCATTATCATATGTGCTCTTTCCTTCCTCCTTAGGTGCCACTGAGGAGGATCGGCTGTCTGCACTGGCAGGCGAACACCGATTCCCACGCAGTTCCTCTATGACGGACTCTCTCAGAGACCACTCTCAACCCCATCCCATCCCACCACCTCCACAAACAGCACCCCCTCCTCCTCCTTATTACCTAGATACAGGTCCCCCGCCAGCCTTCTGCCCCCCTCCTCCCCCATCCAGAACACAGAGTCAAGGCCATGAGCCTGGAGGACGCTCTAGCTTCAAGCCCTCCAGTTTGGACCTGCCTTATGAAACCGCTCAGCGGCAGGCGACACACCTCGAGAGACAGAAAAAAGCACGCTCCATGATCATACTTCAGGACTCTTCTCATCTACCTGTAGAACCTACAGAAATTCCCCGTCCTTCTGCTGCTACTCCACCTGAGCGAATCAAACGGAAGGGACGAGTTATTGACAACCCCTATGCCAATGTGGGTCAATTTAGTATTGGACTCTACACACCCACCAAACCCCAGAGGAAGAAAAGTCCACTGGTGAAACAGCTACAGGTAGGTTCTTTTGTTCATGAGATCTGCTAAATGCTTTACTCTGTTAGCAAAAATTCCATGACATTCACCGCTAATTTCTCACAGGTGGAAGATGCACAAGAAAAAGCGAGCTTGGCCTTAGCAGCTGCCCACTCACGAGAGACCTCACCCTCAGGGCGACACCCACATCCCCATGGGCACACGCACACCAGTCGTGCAGACTACTACCAGCAGCATTTGATGGCTGAACGAGAGCGTATGCGTGCCCAGGGAGAGATTATTTTTCCGAGTAAGGGCCCTTTTGCTGCCGCAATTGCTGGAGCAGTCAAAGATCGAGAACGTCGCCTCGAGGAGCGGAGGAAATCCACTGTCTTCCTTTCTGTTGGGACCATGGAGGGGGCATCAACCACCAGCTCTGAGGCCCCCTCTCTTACCCAGTCTCACTCCATTGATGAACGGATGCTCACTAGAGAACTAGGGCAGCTGCCTCCCCCTGCCCTGGCACTGAGCCCCTCACCCAGTGGGACCACCTTTATCCATCCCCTTACAGGAAAGCCCCTGGACCCTAACTCACCACTGGCTCTTGCGCTGGCCGCAAGGGAGAGGGCACTGACCTCCCAGAGCCAGTCCCCAACTAGCAGCCCAGAACCAAGGACTAAACAGGAGCGTGCAGGCCAGGGTGTTATATTAATCGAACCTCAGACCAAAGAGTCTCCACATGGGGAAGGGGCAGCCACATCTCCACCTTTCTCCCCTAAAAGCACCAAGGCAGCAGGGTATGGAGCTGGATCCCCTACGGGTTCAGTGTTACTCCCCCAACCCACCAAGCCACAGTGGGCCACATCACCGTCACCTGTATCATTCAGACAGGAAATGGAGGCCAGAGTAGAGGAGAGGAAGGAGGAGAAGAGAATAGAGGATAAGAAAAGTATGTTGATCAGTATTGTGGATACGTCCCAGCAAAAGACCGCAGGGCTGATCATGGTCCACGCCACCAGTAATGGACAGGCTGCTGGGGTAGGTTCAGAACCAGAACAGACAACAGCTGCAGTATCGACGGAGCCAAGCAAAGCTGGAAGCCCTCGGGTTAAATCCCCGAGTCCCACCATTTCCCAGTCGCAGCTCAAAGCCCAGCCTCAGACTCCACGTCCTTCCAGCCCAGCCCAAGAAAAGAGTCTGGCTCAGGGAAGTTCTGAAGAGGATGTGGATCCATACACAGTGACCCTGCCCCCTGCAATGTTGTCCTCCAGTGATGAGGAAACACGAGAAGAACTACGAAAGATTGGAGTTGTCCCACCACCGGATGAGTTTGCAAACGGCCTGCAGGCACAAACACAGGGGGCGTCAGTGTCCCCAAGTAAACCTGCCACCTCACCGACCACCCCCACAACACCGACACCCCAAACTCCCTCAACACCAACAACCCCGACTGTGACACCTACCCAGCCTCAGCCTCCCCAGCCCCAACCTCCCCCCAGTGCAACAGCTGTCTCAGGGAAGCCCTCTGACCCTTTGGAGCCCCCACCAGTGGGCGAGTCTGGCTCTGCGGCTGACTCGGGCGTGGAGGAGGCTGACACACGCAGCTCCAGCGAGAGAGAGCGAGATCACCACCTCGAGACCACCAGCACCGTCTCCACAGTTTCCAGCATGTCTACCTTGTCCTCAGAAAGCGGCGAGCCTGCCGACACACACACCACACACACCTCCTATGCTGACGGGCAGACTTTTGTGCTCGACAAGCCGCCAGTGCCTCCTAAGCCACGACTCAAGTCACAGATAGGAGGCAGTAAAGGCCCCGTCACCTTCAGGGACCCTCTGTTGAAGCAGAGCTCTGACAGCGAGCTGCTATCACAGCAACAGGCTGCTGCACTGGCTGCTGCAGCAGCTGGAGGAGCTGGGCTACCCCCAGGTGGCTCAGCCTCAGTGACTGGACTAGCACCCACCAAGCCACGCTACCTCTTCCAGCGGAGGTCCAAGCTGTGGGGAGACCCTGTGGAACCTCGTGGACCAGGTGTGGGACTAGGTATTGGGAGTCTGGGCAATCTAGGTGGACTGGGACTGGGTCTGGGTGCAGACGAGGGAGGAAAACCATCTGTGATGGGGGAGCTCAGTTCACGACTACAGCAACTAAATAAAGACACTAGGTCACTGGGAGAAGAACCACTGGGATCATCACTTGACCCTGGGAGGAAGTCACCTGTGGCAGGAGCCAGGTAAGAGAAACACAAGGAGAATGCATCAGAAAGCTCTCACTATCATTGACACGCAGAAAAAACGATGACAGAGACGAGAGTAATGGTTTCAAGTTTGTTTTTTTCCACATCTTTTATTCATATATGTTGGCAAAGTCATCAGAGTCAGCAAACTAAAGTAACTCAGTCTCAGAGAAGGAAGTCTTGTTTATCAACTATTTATATCACTTTATTCTGTATGTACAGTGTTTATATCCCAAGTCTTAATTCCTGCACAATCCCACTTAAAGAGTATTAGCAGTAAACACGTTCATTTATCATTTTAACAGCACACACTTTAGTTAAAGCAATATGAAGAATTGTCATATACTGTATATGTCATTTCGTAGATTCAGCGTATGCAGGACAGAGGGATAATTAGAGACTCCCTTTAAGACATTTTCATCTGGGTCTACTTTTTGTGTTACAAATGTGGCTTTAGTAACATTTTAAGAGATGCAGACAAATCCTTATCCAGGCAGTCTACTGTGACAGCAAGTGATAATGAGATCAGAGGTCAACAGCATTAGCTTCACTGGCATTCTGGGCGCAGCACAAGCATTGTAAACTTCACTTTCATGTGCTAAATCATTCCTGTGTGTCACAAACTATTGCATCATTAGTAAAAAAGGAGAAAGCAGATCAAAAGAGTCAATGATGAACCAGTGATATTTTAAAGCACAGTAAAGTTTTGGTTGTTTTTTTCACTCAGTACAATGAAATACATTGAAGTCCTTTATATTTCTACAGATGTGAGGACACCGAAGACACTAAACCTTAAGGTTATAGCCCCTAGGGTAAAACAAAGCTTTCTTAAACATACTTCCCCTAACAAGCCTATCAACTAAACCCATTGAAAGACAATAACATTTTTTTTCCATTAATTTCCTTTTTATTTTGTAATTTTATTTGTTACCTTGTTTGCATTACCAGAGTTGCACACTTACAACTGGTTTTGGAAACAAATAAAAATACGGACTCAAATAAATAAAAATAGGGGTTAAATATTTGGCCACAATATTGTATTTTCAGTTTGGGATATTTAGCAGGAATACAGTCACTTGATCTGGTCTCGGGTGTTTCCATAGTTATAAGTCAGCTCTTCAGCCTTCTGCTTGGTAATCTGTTGCACAGTGCTTACATTATATCTTATGTATTGAATAAGTGGTGCATATGTGTGTATGAGTGTGTCTGTTGGTGCAAACAAGGTAACTGGGCCTGGATGGAGGCATCGGCTTTGCCAAAGCCTCTCTTCATCTCACACACAGTCACACTTGGGTTCTAACCTTTGACCCCAGCTCTTCCTCAATCTTCTTCCTAGTACAGTGTTCAAATGGAAACATAATACATTCTTGTATCTGACACACTTTGCGGTCATCACTGGCATCTATTTGATAAGACTGGAAACCGCAGTTCTCTTTCAACATTGGTTTCGGTATCTCACTACGGGC
>JAPTHA010000024.1:8803245-8818556 GCA_029814585.1 Gymnapogon annona
CACCTCCCCAGCTCTGTCCCCCTGTGAGATACCTCACTCATGTATGTTTCAGAGAACCGGGGTTAAGTTCTTAACCTAACGTTTCTTTCTTATCACAGTTCCCCCATCTGACTGGGATATCAGTGATAGTCTCAAAGATTTAAGGATGTATTTTCAGAACTATTTGAACATGGCTGAAATATAATGGTGTGTCATGTTTGCAATCATATTAAATCACCCTCTCTGATCTTGGCATTAACAGTCAATTTAATGCGAAGATTACCAGACAAAGTCCAGAGCATGATAAATGTCCTTTATTTCCTCTTGATGGAAAATGTGGAGCTTTCTCTTTTCTCTTTTACCCGACAGGGTTTGTATTACGATAGCACGACAATGTGGAGGGTTAAATCGGATAATCCCAACATAGAGTTGATAAATGTCCGGAATATTGAGATGTGTTTTGATAAATTGACAGTTATTAGTCATAATATGTTGTTGAACATCACTTTTAGAGGAGCTCAGTGCTCTTTAGACTCTTGAATTTGATATTTAGCGGCTTGCTCTTCTCTCTCTCTCTCTCTCTCTCTCTCTCTCACTCACTCTCTTTCCTAATTCTGTGGTACTTGTCTCAATTAACTGTGAACTCAGAGTGTGGAAGTAACTGGCTCCGTGCTGGAAATGGTTGGTATTTTATATGTGCTTCACCGCTGATTAAGATGTGAGGAGACAATTGAAAGATTGAGGAGACGCTTTCACAGAGTTTCTTCGGTGTCGTCTCATTTTATTTAAATTGCCAGCTCTACCCAAATGCCTTCAAAATGCATTGCAGTTTTGTCGTTAGTTTACATACCACTGCCATGAGAAGGGAACGCTTCTGTGGATCGATTAACGTAGATCCATTTGTCTATCTCTGTTGCCTCTCGACATCTTCGAATGTGGATCGATTTGGTTCAGCTTCAGTTTCGTATCGCCAGTGGCTCTTTAGGAAATAGATTTTGCTTGGTTTGTATGGAGCAGTTTTGGCTGAGAAAGTCCACTCATCGCTGTGAGTTATTGTCATGGTTTCCTGTGGTTGACATGAGTGAAATTGGAATTTAACCCCTGGCTTAATAGCAAAAGGAATCAGTCACACATCTCCAAATCTCTTATCTTTCACCACATTGTGATCCATGGATAGCGAGATGACCACAGTTTCAAATCAGTAGATGACATGCTTCTGATTGGGTTCCATCAGTGAGAGTAAATCACATCCTGGCATCATAGAATCTGAATCATTCTCACCATCTCCACCCTGACAGCTGATTGCCCTCAGCTGTGACACAGACGATCATGCACACCATTATTTCACTCGCATTCTCCTCCTGCATTTGTTCCTCCTCACCCCCCTGAAACATTTCTCATATGGCACAGACGTCTCACTCTCCTTATACGCTGTCCGAGTCTAATCTTCGTCAACAACCTCACAAGCTGCTGTATTTTGTCACTCTTGTTGCCACCGTGTTCACACGCTGTGTATTTTTTTGAGCTTTGGATGGTTTACAAACCTGTGGTTTTGTTTTTTTTTTTATATTTTTTTTGCTTCAGTTTTTGGTTTTCATTTTGTGTTTTTCTGTGTTCATGTAATTTGCATAACTTTGTTTTGTTTTTCAGTGATTGTGTTGAGGATGGCCATGGTCCCTGACTGTCTTGCATATTGGACACTGTAGGTTATTTAAATTATGCCACCGGAATAGACAACACGTATTGCTAACATACACTTCAGCACATAATACCTTTCTCGATGTATGTGTGTTCCTTTACGTAGTGGCCGTTCCCTCTCCACATCATGTTATGTGACACCAGAAAAAGTCAAGGGACTTGTGCCCTCCATTTGTTTGTTTGTTTGTTTTTCTTTGTTTGTGCAGTGTTTGATATGTGAATAGTGTGCTCATTTCTCTCTCATGTGGCCCACTGGTCAGACCTTCCACTGCTGAAGCCTACTCTGCTGGTCATTGTCATGTTACATGCGCAAACACACTCACCCGCGCACACACACACACTCATACGATTACACCCAGTCCTTCCCACACAAGAAAAGCAGACATGGCAGAGATGGCTGAAGCAGACTCTAAGTCTGGTTGGGAGGCTGCGTCTCATGGAGTGATGCTAACATTCTCTCCCATTGCTCTCTCTCTGCTCACCTTGCATGCTCCGCCCCGCTGCTCTGATCTGATTGGTCTAGAACTGACTGTGCGCCCAGGAGGGCAGGACGACTGTGTAAGTGCGCATGGAGCTCATCTCATATCCGCCGGCTCCCTGTAGTCAGATTATTTTCACCAGCCTGTGCGCTTTCCCAGCAGTCTTTGTTTCATTACGATCCTTATATCCAAAACTCACATCAATGTTCTGAACAGTAGACGCAAAATGTGTCACGCTGTACACCACACACTGGCTAACATGCATGAATGAAACAGACACCATTGTACCAACTCAATACACCTCTCCTTTCTTTTCTTTTCCCTGCCTGCACTCCGCTAGACAAAACTCATATCAGTTTGAATCTCTGATCCATCTGCCTCTGCCTTTATGGCCATATTTTTCTCCATTAGACCAGTAGTAGACTAATGGATACTCAACCAATTTGGGCCTATTTCACAAATTGATGCTACCCGGGACAGACGTAAAAAAGGTAGAAAACCATCATAGGCCGTACTGTACCTGAAAGGGGAACGCGAGTGGCAAATTTCTACACTTGAGAATTTCTACGGTGCGTTTCTTCCTCTTCCTGCTGCAAGTGGTAAGGTTTTGTCTGTTGGTCCAGTCACACTCCCTGAACGGAACTCCACCCAACAGTTGTGATAAGGGGATGCACCGACACATCAGACAAAAATTGGTATCGTCCAACGTTTGTTCATATCAAGTGGTATCTGTATACGCATATAAGATGTTGTTTCGCCAGTAGTAGTGGCTGTGAAAGTTTCCCCAAGCACAAAAGTGTGAAAAATAACCAGCATAAAAAGAGTAAACAGAAAACGCCATTGGTTTGGTATTGGTGTAAGCCACCTGCAAAATTTGTCACAGCCCATAATTTTGCAGTAGGGGCAACGTTAGCTTCTGAACCATGTTGGGAATCGATGATTTCAGACATATTTATATGTTAGAATTTATTAACCTTAAATGAGTCTTTATTCTTACTATAGAGCTGCAAATGAGTACATTGTTAACTGGTATTAAATGCATAACAATGGGTATTTTACTCTTAATAAACCATCCAAAGACTTGAAAACTGATGTAACAGTAAGTTGGGGGTAAGTTAGTTAAATGTATTTGACGTGCTAATTAAATCTGGATTTTATTACACGTGACAAAGTCTTAACAAGCTTCATTTAAGATTTTTATATAAGATTAACAAGCACGTATTATTAAATATAAATTGTGTGTGCATATTTGAATACATATATGTTATACAATTACTGATTCTTGGTTTTCAGGGTAGTGCTGTATGTCCAAAACACACTTGCAGTTCAAAGATTC
Source organism: Gymnapogon annona (assembly GCA_029814585.1). Lineage (NCBI taxonomy): Eukaryota > Metazoa > Chordata > Actinopteri > Kurtiformes > Apogonidae > Gymnapogon > Gymnapogon annona. The sequence continues at coordinate 8,806,738 of JAPTHA010000024.1, forward strand.
CTGCTGTGCGGTGGTTACAGTTGGTCTTCATTGCATGGTTTTGGAGTAATGGTTACACGTAACTCACTGAATACGGTTGGTCGCGCATTCATGCAGAGTGTAATGTAGAATGGGGGATAATTAAAGACCTATATTTTCCCAGTACTGCTGTGATGTATATGTCAGCTGATGGTTCAAGTTGTGGAAAACACTTGGCTGTACTCAGTATCAGAGCTGCTTTATGCTAGCGTTCGACCGCTGTAGCCCGCCGCTTCAATGACGCTGTGTGATGTCGGCGATGTTCTTATTAACAAACATTAACCTCTGGCTTTAAGCTCTAAGCAACTGACGGCAAATGTCTGTAAACTAAAGCTTGGTCTTCTTTTATCTTCCCGCCTCATTCACCTTTGTCTCCATTCCTCACATTTATGAAGCGTCTCTTTGTCTCTTTCTCCGTCAGACTTTTCAGCAGCCTAGGTGAGCTTCACACCATTTCTCAGAGAAGTTATGGTACCACATACACCATCCGCCCTGGAAGTCGTTACCCCGTCACCCGACGTGCCCCCAGCCCAGGTTCAGGCTCACCTGATCGGGGAGACCCTCTTGGACGATACTCAGGCTTTGGCCTACCGACCTCACCAACTACACCGCCACAAACTATCCTCAAATCCTCCAGCCTCAGTCTACCCCAGGAGCCTAAAGAGGTCCGCTTCGTCATGAGGAGCTCCAGCGCCCGTTCACGCTCCCGCTCCCCATCCCCATCGCCGTCGCATTCCCCCGGGCTAGGTTCACCCCTTTTGGCGCTCAGACCCTTCCACCAGAAGCCCCTCCACCTCTGGAACAAGTACGACGTCGGAGACTGGCTAGAGAGCATCAACCTGGGAGAGCACAGAGCAGGGTTTCAGGAGCACGAGATCGAAGGCTCTCACCTCCCCGCTCTCACCAAGGACGACTTCGCGGAGCTCGGAGTGACACGAGTCGGTCACCGCATGAACATCGAACGAGCGCTAAAACAGCTGCTAGAGAGCTGACACCTGCCCTGAGCCACAGCAACAGACGGAGTAGAGGACGAAGATGTGAAGGGCCAGGACGTGTAATGGGTGAAAACAGGAGAAACAATAACGACAACTCCTCTTTTACTCTGCCTGCTTTTAAGTTACGAGTCACAAATGTTTACCCGGGGTCATTAGCTACACTTTTATGTTCCTAGTTTTGCATTAAAACCCCCGCATTTGGCACTGCACTGAAGAGGAGGAGTCAATTCTTTCGTCCCCCTTCACTCGGCCCTTAGCGTCTCCCCGCCTCTTTTGCCTGCAGCCAATCAGATTAGACCTCAAAAAGGGGCTCTGGTCTTTCTTTGCCGAGGAGAATCGCATGAGCTCCAATGAAACGATTTGGTTTGGTGAAAGCTTCAGTTGTTTCCATAGTAACAACCACACCTCCTCGCCACCATCCCCTCCCTCCTCTATACCTCTACCTCTACCCCTCCATCTTTCAGGCCTCTGAAAGCCTTTTTGCAGTTTGAGTAAAGGAGGAGGAAGTATTTTGTTCCAAACAGAAAGCTCAGTTGCCTTTCAAAATATTTATACAGAGATCAACAATGTTGAACACAGGACTATGGACACAGCTCTGAAAAGGTGTGTCTTCTCTACACCTGCTGTTGTTTTTAAACCGAAGACTTTAGAGCCCAGAGGTGGAGCTCCACAACGTAAACCACGGGAGAAAAACCCCTCCCTCCGCCTTGGTACCCAGACTGTGCTATCTATTATATTTGGAGAATGTTTAACCAACACTCGTGGCTTTTTTCATAATCAATTTTTTGGTTTTCCAAAGGGAATATTATAGATATATATAGATATATAAATATATGTATGTATATATATATCTATATAGGTATTATATGATATATATGTATCTTAATATAGCTTTCTGAAGAAAAGACAATGTTGCAAAGAGGATATGTAATAAATTAATCTACGCCTGTTTTTGGTTTTTAGTATAGAAGGCAGAGAGAAATCTTTAAAAATTTATTCCACCAATAGTTTACTCATTTCTACCAATTATATACATATATAAATATATATAAAAAAAATATACATATATATATTTGAAAGAAAAAAGTATATAGATATGGAAATGAAGTTTTTGTCATAGATATACAACTTTCCTTATGGTCACCCTTTCTTGAACCGTAGCATGACGAGTTGTATCATGTGTTGGACAGAGAGTATGTTGTTTGTTTTTATTTTCTTACAGTCTTCCTTCATACTAAAGGGCATCCCGTAATGTGAGGCTGAGACCCCAGTTGACACCCATCCCTACCGCTTCGGGGCTACAGATGACGTGGTTCCGTCTCCGCTGTAAACTCGACGACAACCACCAAACGACACAGCTGATTTTTAAACCAACAGGTGGGGGGAGCTCTTCATCTGACACCTGTCTAACGCTCAGGGATGGAAGTTTAGGATACTAGCACCGAGAGGTTGTTGTAATACGCTTCATTTCAGTTCTTACCTTTTGAGGACAATTTTTGCACCATCAGCAGTCTAAGACGATTCACGAAACGCTAGTAAAAAATAAATCAATTAAAATTCCATCCCTGTGACCCCTGATAATACTTCTCAGACCGGGCTCTACACAGTCCGGTTCAGAGAGGTTCACTTATCTGCCATATGATAGTTATAAAAAAAAAAAATACTATTGAATATGTCAACGTAGCCAAATTAAACTTAGTTTAGTGGAATAAGAAAATGCCATCTTTTAAATGCACCTTTAAATAAATAAATAAGAAGGGCCATCGATGTATGTGGCCCCCTCAAACACTACAGTGTGTGTAGTTCATCAGGCTGTGGGGATGGGAAAGCCTCTGTAAGGTCTTAAAGAAAATTCAGTATTTTACAACCCGACTGTGTCTTAAAAATGTCGCTGCCTCCCTATATCTCTACACTTTACTTAGTGAGTAAAAATATTATCATAGACAGTGGTGGTCAGACAAAAAAAAACAAAAAAACACTTAAGACACAGGTTGTGAATTTAAAAAAAAACACAACTGAATTTTCCTTAACAATACAAAATCTACAATTGTACTCATGAGTAGCTTCTGCTGGCAGTGAGAAACAGTGAGTTTTATTCACGCAACAAAACTACAACAACAACAACAAAAAAGCATTTTATCCATAGCTTTTTACAAGGTAATATTTCACTGACTGCTGAAAACGACCACGCATCAGCAGCAGCGTCCGGTCTCAACGCCAAGGCTCTTTCACTTGGTCTGATGTTCTGTGCAACTTCCTTTTTTTTTTTTTCCTCCTCTCTTCTTTTTTGCTAGCAGTTCGTTAAAGCAGGCAGTGAATATAAAGTCACGTCTGGGTTGTAGGAATAGCACTCACTGCCTCACTTTGACCTCACTGATTCATTTACTCCAATATTATGTCCTTAAGACTCATTTGGACTCTTTGTGGGTTGTTTTTTTTTCATTATTATTTTTTTTCTTCCTTATTTATTACCCTCGCACACTGTGGGTAGATTTTGTAGCGTGTGGAACATACTTAAATCTTTCACTCATTTGAATTTTAGAGTGACAAATACAAAAAATAAATAAATAAAAAGACAGAAAAAAACAAATATCCTGTCCATTCTAAACACTTGTAAAAATGAACAAACTACAAATATTTGCTTTTTTTAAAAAATAAAAATAAAAAATCACAAGCAATGTATATATACGATAGATTTCATATAAATTTTTGAAGAAGTATATAGATCTATATATGAATGTTTGGCATATATGCATAGTTAACCACCTGTGGAAAGGGTGAGCAGATTTTATTCTTTCTATGAACTCTTGAACTTTTGAACTCTGAACTATGAACTAGGGGATGATTTGCACAAAACAAGGTGACAAGGTGCTAACATAAAAGCCACCCATCGTCCAAGCGCATGTGTGCATCTGGATTCCCTGAATCTCTCTGTATGGTCATTCCTCTTCACCATGTGCGACTGTTAGGCGTCTGTGTGTGTGTGTGTGTGAAAATGCCTGTGTGGATGTCCATTTTGTGTGTATTTGAGAGGGAGACAATGACAATGCACATGCGACGGTGAGCGTGCATGGTTAGGGGTTTTGGAGTTAGTCCACTTATAGCCTTACTGTATTTCCATCAGAGATTTCCGGCAGTGGCTGTGTCACACAATACACGCGCGCACACACACACACAGACACACGAACAGAACACACACACATACACACACACTTTCAACTTCTAATGGAGAAATATTATTCTGCGTTAATTCTTTTGTGTTGTCACATCTTTGAACAGTGGACAGCTCTACCCAACAAGAGTGAAGCAGACGTAGAGAGAGGCCACCACGCGGTGTCGAGCGAAAAAAAAAAAACATTGTCACATTTTATAATTAAAAGACAAATATAATCCACCTTGTAACTGTGTAGGTGCAGCTTATGCAGCGTCACTGTTTTGTACACCCATTCCCAGATGGCATTTGCGCTCCTTACCCTCCACTCTGTCTGGCAGCACTCCTTTTTCCTTTTTCAGACCTTCAGTTTCTGAGTTTTTTGGATATGCTATATGCGGTGATCCAGTGAGGGGGAGAAACAACACAAAGGATAATGTGCCAAAAAATAACCTAACTTTTAACTGTATATTTGTCTTTGCTTTAGGACTATCTTAGTTACAGCATTCTTGAGCTGTTAGACTCAATAATATGGTGCCATCTCCTGGAAATCTTGAGAACTACAAACATTTGTTAGGTCCTGTATTTCCTATAGGTGGAAATACAGTCATTATTATTTTGTAAAGAAGCAGGCTATATATGAATATGTATATATAGACTACCGCAGTGTAAGTACATCCTGGGGTAACGTATATACATGACAGGATATATAGCCTGTGTGTATCTACCTGTGAGCTTTGCATTAACATTTCTATTTAAATTTCACGATTGCTTGATTTTTACTGTGATGAAGGTTATTCTACAGCTTGGCTTACTGTTCCCATATAAATCCAAATAACAGATGAAACATAAACTTAACAGAGGTGAACGTGTCTAGTCTGGACTCACATAAGCCGGCCTGGTTGGTTGTGTAAGTTTACCACAAATACAGATGCAAAATAATTCTATAGAGCAAACGTGTAACAGACATACACATCTTTAGGTCAAATAAGTTCAGCGAAGGGTTATCTTTGTTTTATTTTCTAATCAACAAAGCACAATCTACATAGTGTAGGGGAGCAGTGTAACGTTTTTAAAAATACACTGGAGTCCGGTCTCCCACTGGAACCAGTGGTCTTATCATCAAAAGTTTTTTTTTCTCTTCTTTTTTTTATTTCATCGTTGGTTTTCTCCTTGTTTGCACTGTGAAGTTTAGATTGGTGGATGTATCACTGTAATGCCTCAGCCTTGTCTCACAGGTGAACTTCCCCTTCTCGACTTTTGACGACCGGGCAAATCATTTACAACGGTCGTCTCAGCAACTTCTGGAGAGCATTAGCAATCCTCCTCCGTTTTAATGAAGCCTACGTTTAAATAAAACCACAAGCTACCTAGTATTCCTCATACAACCAGATTAAGGGCGACAGTGAAGGGTGAGGCAAGATCTGAGATGTTGCCCAGGATATCTCCACCACAGAGATATATGTTTGTTATATTATGTAATAAATTTATAATTAAAACATGAACTGCATTGAATTCTCATTCCTATTTTAATGTCTCAATAATGGAGTTCCAGTGTGATTTATTCATGGTCAATAGCACAAGACAGTCAAATATAAATATACAACAAAACTGAATGTCACATGAAATGTAATCAGGCGTCAAAGTTTGGTTTAATGTATAGATTGGCTATAAAAAATATATATACATTTCACGGATCTTACAGATTTAAAATAACTAGAGGATGCACTGGTTTCCTAAGAGCAAGATGACTGACTACACAGCTCAGATCTATTACCAAGGACTCCAACGTCCCCTCCCAGCAGCTCTGTACAACTCATATCTATTGTATATATTGTATTTTTAACAAATGTGTTTTACTGAACGCTGATATAAAGTTGCCTATATTAAGTACCCTTGTGCCTATTGCTGGAGACATATTATCACAATGTGGTTACATAGTACATTGAACTTTCATTTAAATGGTGCTGAAAAAGAGATTTCACAAAATTAAATGCAAAGTACAAAAAAAACAGCCGAGAGATGTAGCTCCCTACTGGCATTACAATCAGTACAACTACACACAAACGCAGAGAACAACAACAAAGTCGCTTCATAATCACACTTTGCCTTTGTTGTGTGCGAGTTAGTTTTCAATGCTTCACATTCTTGGTACATGACACAAAGTAACAGGAGTTTCACGGTCAGGAAAACATTCAACCACATAAAATTTGATACTATTATTAAAGCAGTTTTTTTTTTTTATAAAATAAAAAAAAAAACATTAAAGACAAAGCTTTAATAGCAGCAAAACAGATCTGGCAAATAACACATTCTTCACTTATTTCACCAGTTTTATTTCTCCTGCCAGTGTCTGTAGACAGGCGGAGGGCAGTTGGTCATAACCTGGCTTAGAGGACGGTCTGACACGCTCCAGTAAAAACGTACCAGAGTTATATTACCAGGCCAGGTAATGGTGTCAGTAAGAGAATAGATCTCTTCCACTGTGATTTAATATATAAACTACTCACAGCATTATTCTCAGAGAAGGACAAATTGCCCACTGGATGTGTGGAGGTTAAGGAAGAGGTTTCAAAATGTCAGGGCAGCTCCGGACTCTCTGTTTTTAATCCATCCTCATCTGCTTCAGAATTATCTTCCTTCTTCTCTAGGTCGAAATTCTGTAAGAAGAGGGGAATAAATGATAAATACAGACGTTTTCTGTTCCAAAACTCTTAAACAGCACAGTTCTGATGAAATTGTGTAATGACACACCCCAATTTAGATTTAAACACTGCATGTTTTGTGATTGTGATTATCTTACACAAAACGCCCTCCTTCATTATTTCGAGTTTGGAGTTTATGGGATGCATTCCTTTTACAAATGAGCACATCAGTAATCAGAGTGTTTTAGTATTACCTCCAACTCTTGCATCACTTCATCCATAAAGTCGCTGGGGTTTTGTTTGTAATCCACTGCTCTTTTGATCATTTCTCTGAACATCTGTTGCGACAGTGACAAAAATATCAAAACAGCAATGCAACACACGAGGTCTCAATACATTACGAGACTCAAATAAAATCTGCTTTATGTTCACGGCTTTGAAATGATTTGTGACAAAAACAATGAACAAACCTTAACTACATTGGTGCCATCAGCTGCTGACACAAAGTAAAAAGGCATTCCCTGCTTCTTCCCAAAGTTAAAGCTTCTCTGCGTCACCTTCATATCAGCTTGAGAAAGGAAAAAAAAAACCACCTGTCACATTCCTGACGTCAAATTAAATGTAAATAAACCAAATGAATGATAATGTTTGTGTTATAACATACTCTATTTGTTCTAATTTGAGAAATAATTATTTTACAAATCCACGCTTGCATACCCTGCAGTAATATAAATCCTGCTCAGAATTGTTAGTGTCTCCAGGAATTAATTTTCATAGTTCAAAGTCAGACCCACCATCAATTTTGTTGGCGACCACACAACAGGGTATCTCTGGTCTGTACTCTCTTAGCTCTTTATACCAGTTGGCCAGGTTCTTATATGTGATCTTCCTTTGCACATCAAAAACCTGGTGAAAGAAGAAGAAAGAGAATATCAGTCCACTACTCTGTGGTAGTTGTGGGTCATCACTCATTCAACTGGGCGTTGAATATTCATCTATAACGTGGATTTCATTATCAGAGCTAAAGCAAAGTCAAATCCTGTCATGTACATCTTTTAATCTATATTACACAAAAATAGAAAAAAAGTCTAAATAAACAATACAGATGCACATACTTTTTGAGATTTTTGACAGATGTAATCCAGCTATAAAACTGCAAGGCAAATTATTTACTCAATTTTTTTTTTATATTATTGACCTGGTTGTAGACCTGATTTTTAAAAGAATGTTTCTTGAAAACATCAGTGTGCCTCTTACCATGATACATGCATGTGCTTTGTGGTAGTATGATGGGTGCATGCTCTGAAACCTCTCCTGACCAGCAGTGTCCCAAAAATCTGTGAATCAGTAACAGAGTAGTATTGAAGCTGGAGCTACAAGAAGAAAGGGAATGAAAACAGCTGCCCAGTACATACCTACTGCCACTGTCTTCCCTCCGACATTGGCTGTGTGTTTGTAAAGAGTCAACGCATACGTGGATAACTGCTGAGGACGACTGGAGAAGGGGTTAAAGAACTTCACATGTAACCAAGATGATGTGCATCGACAGACGCAGTCATCTATAATAATTCATAACAATTTAGTTTTATTGAGTGATAAGGATACTATTCATCCATAAGAAACCTTTCCATCAACCTGAAAGACAGAGATAAGAAATGAAAAAATATTCAGTCATATACGTGGGATTATAGAAACACATACAGGTTTCCCCGCATTTTCAGAGGTGAAACGTCAAAACTCTTCCACATAATTTCAAGAGCTGTTAATCTAACCTGCACTGTTATTCAAAGAATTTAAACGGTATATCCTAAAATTGTTTAAATGCCAGTTGTTTTCAGTCATATCATTTCAAAAACTCCAGGCAGGTTGTCCATCATTGCGGGTAAAACTTCACAAGCACTGGTTTCTGCTAGTCAAGAGGCATTAGAAAAATCATAATTACGATTCAAGAACTAAAAACAACTCTCAAGCCCAAAACAATTTAAGACGATTGACAGATTGTAGACCTTTTAGGGACTGTAGCGATCCTGTCACTGACTTTATAGAAAGGAAAACGACTAAACTTTGTATAATAATCACCTCAAAAATGACTTCAACAGAGCTGGCCAAAATGAGATACAGTCTACTGGCTCAACATGCTGTATTGACCTGTGAATGGTGAATTTTACTGTGTTTGAATGGCCTTCCATAGGTGTCCGGCACAAAATACAATGCGTGTAAAGATTTGCCAAAAGAGAAAATGTTCAGTAGTTACAAACATGCCATTCACATAACATAAAACATGTTATGTTTCATAAAGACCTATCTATCTATCTATCTTATGTGAATGACATGGCTTATTTTATATGTAACACATGCAAACAAGCATGTCATCCATCCCACTCTTAAAAAACCCTATTCACTGTACTGATGGGATGTCTGGGAAATTGAGATCTCAAAGCTAGATTATGTATGTAGTTTAAATGTAAACTTTTCCCCTGCTAATACTCACTTAGATTTCCCGACTGCACTGTCTCCCAGACAGATGATCTTCACTTGTTCGTCTGCGTCGTACTTATTTTGGTCCAGTTCGGGGATATTGCTTCCATTCCCGGCCATGTTCTGTCCTGTTTGGACGATCTTTTGTTTTGAAAAGTCTGCTAATATAAAGCAACTTTTGCCTTCATAGATCAGGGACTATTTAGGACAGGCTATCTAAGCCGCTAGCTTAGCACCCAACAGCCACTGTCTAGAATGAGTGTTAGCTAACTTGTCGGTAAACTGAGGTAAATGTGGCGCGACGGGGCTCGATATCACTCATTTCAATCGCTCTTCGGTGTTTACATCAATAGATACAAGCCTTACTGAACCCTACGTGTATCAACAATAAACGCACTAAGTACATTTGTTTCCTTGCATTATTACACCGTTGACGGATTGGTTCAGTCTGAGCTTCTGAAGGCTAACATCCTGCTAGCGCAGATAAACAGAATTGAAAACGTTAATTGCAAATGCTTATCTTACTGTCGTTTGTACATTACTGTACCTTGTTGCATGGCAAAATAACAAACTATCTACATTAATTGGGTTTCTATGTGTGACGCGTGATATTCCGAAGCACTCCGGTTTGGTTTCTATCAAGGATGGTTTCCATGCAACGGCGACGCCTGAAGGACCACTAGAAAATATTTCCGGCTTTCTTTGTGATTGCCTGTATTAAAAAAAAATAATTATCAGCGGTTGAACTTTCGGCAGCGTGATGCCATCTCCTGATCTTTAACGCGGAATAGATGCATAGATCTCCAGCACGATTTATAAAAATGTAAATAAATCAATGAATATAAACTACTTCTGATTAGAAAATCTAATTGTTGGATTTACTTTATGCCTGAAAGGAAATAAAACTGCAACTTTAGTTTGTGTTAAAGTGTTTATCTGTCCTCTCAGTATATGACCAACACAAACTACCTGTCCCACATTTAACGTTACGAATAATGACCAATAGATGGCAGCACCGCGCTTATGTAACGTCTCGTTAAACTCACGTGGACGTAAAACTCACACTGTGCGCAGGCGCAATGCCTCACCATCAACAAAAACTGTGAGCTAACCGCGAAAAGTCTCTCCAGAAAGCTTGAATGGACATTTCCAAAGCAAAGGTGGCCCATGAACCGTTAGATACGTGTCTTTCATATGAAAAATGAGTGTTGAAACAGAAGTGACTGTTAGTTCTATTTAGTCCAAACATCTTCTCTGTGTGTTCAGGAGCAGCTCTCCGCGCCTACAAAAGCTAAGGTGGCTAAAGCTGGCACAGATATAACTGGTCAACTACATTAAAGTAATCATACTGGAGGTAATTCTGCCCAATTCTAAATGATTGTGATTCAGATTTTATATGTGTTCGGTGTAGGATGTTAAAGTAATGTCAGTCGTTTATTTGTGTAGATTTCTTGGCTCCGTGGATGACATCCTAGAGATCCAGAGAACCTCATTCAGAGCTGAGGATGCTGACGGGTGAGATACTTGTTCTTTTTTTTTATTACTAAAAAGCTGTTCTGAGGTCAGTGAATAGTCCAACCAGTGAAGTTCTTGTGTTTGTTCTGAATCTGTATTGAATTGACATCTAGGGAGTCGTTTATGTTTATCTGTGAATTTGTGAACTCGTTTGTGAAGTGGTGGTTATTCCTAGATTTATAGAGGTATCACTTTGCCAACTTTGATTAGACTGACCTGTTATTTTCAGAAATATGCATTCCTGATGTGTGGGTTAAATTGGATTAAATTGCGGGGCTTATTTTTCTTTCAGAAGGGTTTGAGTTTTTCGACAGTCTGGCTGTGAGTGCTGCTGTCTCAGAGATGACAGCTGTCAAAAAGATGACTTGTTATATAATAGCTCAATTTGTTAAAGGGACAGGTCATGTCTTTGTCCGTTGATTTTGTCCTCTATACTCATTTTAAAGCTAGTTAAAGAAGTGGTTCCCAATCCCCAGGCCATGGACCAGTACCATGGGTCAATTGTGAATGGGTCGCACAGACAGAACACATAACTTGCATTTCTTTTAATTTATTGCCAGATTCTGAATGATATTTTATTTTGAAAAACTAGCAGATTGATCTGTCAATTACTCAGTCTTGACACACATGCTGCTTCAGTCACATATATTTCCTCTACCTCCTTAAAATGGCTGCTCCATTCGGTAACACATAATACATTACCACTAAATGGAACCCCCCCCAAGCTGGAAAAATGAAAAAAAAATGCTTTTGGAAAGTTTCTTTGCTCAAGGTAAAAGAGAGGCAATTATTCATGCTATCACTGATGGTATGGTAATGGTAGGATGTTACGAGGATGCTGATAATAAAGTTGCATTCACAGTGGATTCGCGGTTATTAATATATTTAGAAAATACTAGTTTTTATGCCAGTTGTATGATTTTATTTTGTTTTATTTATCCGCCAAAGCTTAAAAAGGGAGTCTGTGAAAATATTGTCTGACATTAAATCCAATCCGTGGTGCAAAGAAATTTAGGG
>JAPTHA010000024.1:8867231-8885006 GCA_029814585.1 Gymnapogon annona
GATAGATAGATAGATAGATAGATAGATAGATAGATAGATAGATAGATAGATAGATAGATAGATAGATAGATCGATAGTATCTAAACTTTTCCTTTAGATGTATTTATTTTTGTCAGTTGATAAACAGTACATTCTAACTACTTCTCTGCGTTGAGTTTGTCGGAGTCTGTATCAAAAACAGCACCATCCAGTCTGTCTCGGCTCGGGATGTTATTTTCCCCTCATTTCCCATTTGTCACTCGGTGCACGCGACCTGCGCGCACAAGCGTGGGCGCGCACTTGAGCGCGTTGTCCGCAGAGCTGAGTCCCGCCCGTGCGCGCATCAGCCAGTTTGACGTGCGCACTCGTGCAGCTCCACAGTCCGAGCGAACACGCCGAACTTTCCTCACTTTGACTGCGACACAGACGAGCTCCGAAAGGTTAGTCGCGGGTTATTTGACGATTACGACGGGTTTATTTTGGTTTTATTCTTTTTATTTTTGGTTTTCTCTTAAAGATTTTTTTTTTAATTTATTTTTTTACTAAATAGTTTGAAGTGTGCAGCACGAGTGGGAGGCGGGGTCGTCCACGGAGGTCCTTTGTTTCACTGTGGACTATGAGGTTAAAGAGACACAAAAAAAAAAAGAACAAAAACTCATTTTAAACACTTTTGGTTGTTATCGTCGGTGTGAAAGTTGCGTGGGATTTTTTTTCTCGTTAAAACTGTGATTAAAAACAATAACAACAAAAAATGAGACGAGATGTGGAGCTTTGGTTCTTACTAAACCCTCTACAGCTGTTGGAAGGTGTGGTTTTACACAATAACGAATGATAATTAGGAAAGAAAAAGGAAAAAAAAAAAAGCAACTCTTATTACCCAGGTCCTGTTTTTTGTTCCTCTCGCAGACATCGGGTTGTGTGTGTGTGTGTGTGTGTTGTATTCGTTGTTTGCTGTGTCAACTTTGGCCGCTGATTGGCGAGGAATTAAAGAGCTGAAAGTTTTGCGGTCCGACCGGAAGATAGATAAAAGAAAAATAAACCCAATGTAAATGAGATTGAAGACGCGCAAAACCGCAGCTCTCAGCCCGTGCGCTCTTAGCGGGACAATGAGCGATGTAATATATGCAGAACATGCTGTCCGGGAAGCATGAAAAAGTACATGATGTACCAAAACGGACAAACGTGAAGTATTGTAGATGAACTAGTCAAAACTGTTTTAAGTGCATTAAAAAAAAAACAAAAAAACAAGGTCTCGTCTGCTGTTTAACGTTTGTATACTTGGCAACTTAACACTATTGAAAATATGTGTCATATTTTTAAGGGATGAACTGAGAGTGAAAGTCACTGAAGAATATTTAATTTCATTATTTATATATCAGTTCAACATAACTGTGTTACTGTGTGTCTATATATTTATGTTCAGTGTAACTTTTTTTTAGGTTTGTTTGCTTTATGTCTTTTCATTATGATAATGTGTGTAATCTAAATGGATTGTTATTGCTAGTGGCTGTGGGTTATTTTTAAGGATAAGAGATAGACATTGAAAATAACGCATTGGTATATACACACACACATATATACTGTGTATATATGTGTGTATGTATAGACTTTTCATATAGTGCAGGGAGGAGGGGTGGGATTTAATAAGTTTAGACTTCCTCCCACTCATTTAGAACATATGTAAGCAAATTGTTCTTGTTTTTTGTTTATTTTTTATTATTCGTGTTCAACATTGCATTTAAAGAATAAACAAACAATTGCAGATTTTTTAAAAATTTGATTTAAATTTAAAAAAAAAAAAAAAAATTCAAGTTCCAGTTTATTCCCACCCATGGTTTTATGCATTGACATTCGTGAAGATGTTTTTTTTTGTTTTTTTTAAATCTATTTAATATTTCTGTACAGCTTTCACCATGGGAGCGAAGTTCAGCAGGAGGACCCCCGCAACCAAGCCTGAGAGTGAACAGACAGCTGCACAGGAGCCAGCGGAGGACTGTGATGTGACGCAGACCCAGGAGGCCGCAGCAGCTCCTCAGGCCGCGGAGGAGAAACCAGAGGAGGTGGCGGGGGAGTCGGCGACGCCACCGGCAGAGGATCCTGCTGCTGCTTCACCCCCTCTAAATGTTGAACCCACAGCCAAAGACACCCCAGCACCAGAACCAGCACCAGCTCCGGCCGAACCTTCTCCTCCAGAACCCGCTGAAGAACCCAAACCAGCTGCTCCGGCTGAACCCGAACCTCCAGTCTCACTCGTCGAACCCCCCGCTCCAGAGTCTGTCCAAGAACCTAAACCTGTGGTTGAAGTCAAAGAGGTCACAGAAGCGGCCCCCGAAACTGTCCCCGAGCCTGAGCCAGAGGTGGAGGCTGTGACAGTTCCTGACCCCCCCTCTGAACCGGAACCAGAACCAGCCCCAGTAGAGGCACCAGCACAGGACAGTCTCCCTGAACCAGAGCTTCCTGCAGCCCCTTTAATGGACCTGGACGTCCCTGAACCCACTCCTCAAATCCCTGACAGTCCTCCGTCACCTCCCCCCAGCCCTGTCCCGGTCGCTGCAGACGTGCCCCCCCCAGTGGTCGAGGAAAGTCAAGAAAGTCCTGAGGCGGCTGCGATTTCCACTGTAGTGCCGGAGGAGGAAACCCCTGTGGAGACTCCAGAGGCGGTGGCGGCGGAGAACATGGAGCAGCTCGTTAGTGACGTCAACCAAGAAAGTGTTAGTGGACTCTTAAAGCAGTTAGACCTGACAGGAAGTGACCTCGTCTCTGACCTCATGGATAGCGATGTTAAGATCCCAGATGAATCCCCCACCGTAGACGTACACACTTCAGCTGACATGATGTGAATCCAGGGTCATTAAATAGGTGCGTGGATATTTTTGTGGAGCAAAACACTTTTTTTCCTGAATTCGGACAGAATCACAGACGAGGATTCTTTTTTTTTTTTTTGCCTTACGTGGCCTGATAATGACATTGAGCTTCTCTCTCTCTCTCTCTCTCTCTCTTTAATTACATACATCCTATCTCAGTGGAGCTGTTGGACAATCTGACGTGTTAAGTTTTTCCACATTAAACCAAATATTGATACACATAAATATCTATCGCAGCCAGTGAGATGGTAGAGGGGACGTGTACGTATCTAAACACATTGTTGAGACAACAGAGATCTTCCTCTATGCAATTTTTTTTTTTTTTTTTTTTTTAAAACATGTTCTCAAAGGTACTTGAAGAAAACGGTTTCATTCCTATTTTGTAAACCTACGCAGAAAAGACAAAAAAAAACATTGAAGGGAAGTGTTAATGTATTTGCATTTTCATCTTATGTTCAAAGGGAAAAGTAAACATGTGTTTTGGAGGGCGACGCGAGTGTACGGCTCATACGTTAAACGACAGGCAAGGGACTGTAGCAATGAATGTGAGCAGAGACGGACATGACATCAGCGTACCACTATGTTCTGTACATCTGGGGCCGAGGTCCAGCAACTCATTGTGCCTTTTTTTCATACTCATTTTTGGACTTTTCTGAAAATGTGTTTTTACCTATTTAAATAACAAATAGGTCTGATCAACATCCTTTTTTTTTTTGTATTTTCTTTACAGAGAATGTGTCACGGGGGACTTTTAATTATGATGTAGTGGCTTGCTTGAAGAAATAAAAATATTCTACACGTGATGGTCATGCTAATGTTTTTCTTGCGTTGACGAGACGTACATAAATATAAGTGAAGATTAAACACCGATGGATCATAATGACAGTTTGAATTAATCATATAGAAAACAAAACAATAGAAAGAAATCTAACACAAGGCTGGAATGGTTAGACATATGGAAATGAAATTCCAGTCGACGCAGAAGAGAGTCGGTGCCTTCTCACAGTCTCGTGGGAGAGAGGATAGATGAGGAGGGGAGGGGGCGAGCGAGCATCGAGGCCACATTCTTTCCAGAGGAAAGGGGGTTTTCTGGGGGGCCTGGGTCAAAAGTCTTCAGTGTGACTGGGTTTCAGTCCATGAGAACTCTGCTCCTTGAACGCCTCTCCCACCCCCTCCACCCCCCCACCCTCGCTGCACTGCTATCCCAAGTTGACATACAGTAGTGGTTAGTGTAATGGTATGAGGCCACTTCCGTCCAACGAGGAAATGTTGGAAAACAACTGCAGTGTTAGCATCGCGCTGTTTGACAGAAATACGATTTCCCACAATGAGCAGGGATTCTTGTGCATCATTGACGTGTACGACTGCACTCTCTTTATTTATATAACACTATTAAGTCCTGAACATAACACCGGTGATTTATAGCGAGACACATCCTGCAGTTCCCTCATTAAACCTGAGCATCAGTGCACGCAGAGGCACATTGCAGACTGCTTGCTCAAGAGCACTTCAGACTTTGTGGGATGCTGAACGGTGATCATATAATCATCTTAAGGCCCATTACATATTTAGTCTTGTCCACACCTACGTTAAACAGTCGACGCCTCGAGACGTTGCAAAAGGGTAAATCCTACGCTATTGGCAACACGCTGATGAGTCCCGGCGGAGTGGGAGAGGCAGTGATGGCGGTCCAGCGAGGTCTGAGTAACGCGTACAGATGGCAGAGTGAGCTGTGGCTCGATGAACATAGAGAACAGATAAACCAAACAGTGTGCACTATTTATGATTGTTGTCATAATGGGTGGCTCCAACCCGCTAAACAAAAACTCCTGGACTTGAGACGCGATTGATTTTCAGAGTCAAAAGGCATAAAACTGTGGTAAAACAGACACGTGTTTGTTTTTGTGACCCCATCATTTAGAGCAGGGGTGTCAAACATACGGCCCGGGGACCAAATGCAGCCCGCCAAAGGTTCCAATCAGGCCCGTGGGATGAATTTGCGAAATGCAAAAATTACACCTTAGATGCTTTTAAAAATCATAGGTCAGGTTCCACATACAGACTGGGACAAATATGATCATAATAATCTATAAATACTCACTACTACAAATGTTTCTCTATGGAAATTTAATTTTTTCAGGTAATTTTTCTGAATTAACACTCAAACTAAGTATCATTTCACATAAACAACATAAATAACCTGAACAAATATAAACAACCTGAAATGTCTGAAGTCTGTGTAATTTTAACAATATTCTACCTGTTATTAAATGTTTTGTGTATTTGTAGATCCACTGTGATCTGTGAGTTGTAATGTATAACTTATAAACGGAGGAATAGTATTATTAAAACTGCTCTTATTTTTCTTGAAAATTTGGAAGTTGTTAATGTTATTCACATTGTTTTAAAGGACAGTTTGTAGATATAAACAAGTTCATCATATGAGTACAGTTTGGAGTAGACATTATTGATATGTAATTCTGTTATTATTGGACTGGTCCGGCCCACGTCAGATCTAATGTGGCTGAATTTGGCCCCTGAACTAAAATGAGTCTGACACCCCTGATTTAGACTAACGGCTGTGTTAAAGTTCCACACAAGGACATTCACTTGAATTATATTTGTATGATTGACTTGAATGCATCGTGTCATTCAAAAATGTACAAATAAATTAACCTTAATCTTCACAGCTCAATGTCTGCACACTGAAGTGGGATTCAAGGTAGCGAGAACTCTGTACTCTCTGATCTCTTTCAAGGACGACCAAAGATGATACCAAAAAAAAAAAAAAAAAGAAAACCTTATCTACACAACACGGTTACAGTTACTTGAATAAATTCCTTGATATTTTATGTGTTTACAGTTACTGTGCCGGGAGTTAGAGTAAAACGCAGCACATCTGATCTGACCAGAGTCTGTTTCTGCTACAGAGTTACAAAATGGTCAGTTGCCACAGTGTTTAGGGCTGGGTCTTTATTTACTCCCATATTTCATGAGCACACTGCTGTTGTAATCATACATGTCTGGCAGAAGAAAAACTGTGTCTGCCAACAGTGATCTGGGTAATGTGGTGGGGATTAATAAACAGGCGTTGACAAAATAGAAGAATGACCCGTACTGAATTGCAGAAATCATATACAGTAAAATTACTGAAGTACAAAGCTGTGCTGAGAAACCTTGTTTAATATAGAACAATTAACAATATCTATGAGCAAAAACTACTTCACAAAGAATTTTTTTTACATACATTGCAATTTACAAAGTCAAAAACACATGCATAAATAACCTTATATGTGGAATGTATGCTAGTTTGAATTGCACTAGAAGGAAAACTCATTTAATTCAAAGGAAACTCAATTTCAAGGCAAGTCCAGGATGGTGACTTATTATTATTATTAATATTATTATGAATATTAGTGAACTGGTCCAGGTTCCAAAGAGTAGACCCGAGTCTAGATAAAACCAGAGTCCAGTACTTTATTTTTCTACAAGGAAAAATGAAAATGTTAACTGATCAGATGTGTGACGTCCCGCGTGAAATCAAATATTTCTCTTTTTACCGTCAGCCGTTTGTATTTCTTTGCAAGGTCAACATCGGTGCGTCCAGGCTGAAAGGGGTATGCCAGTAAGATGGTATTCCACGACTGCCCATATTTCTTCACTCCACAGAGTAGATAATGCTCCTCCTTGATAGTGAAGTCAATTCTCTTGTTCTACTAGAAATAATCATATAATAAATGACAAAAAAAAAAACATCAGACTTATCCCATGTGCAGGTGGAAAAGGCTGGACGGTGTCTGTACCTATAGTTCCTTCTATTCTATAAAGATATGACACGTGGCCTGATAATTACGTATGACAGTTAGTTCATGTCTGTGTAAGTGCAGTTTGTCCAACAGATGTGTTGAAGGCCTTTTAAAGAGGACACACGTTCTTTTAACTCTTACATTGGCGCAGGGAGCTCTACTAATCCTCCACGTATCCTCTGGAGGAAGGTGTTCACTTGTGTTCTCTGCTCTTCTGTCTGTATCTGAAGGAAAATAACATCAGCGTGCTGTTATTGTCTGTGTGGCACACTGAGAGGAAGTCAGTATTTCATTCTACTTAAATATCAGAGCCCTCGGATGAAACATACAACACAGGAGGATAGCTTGTCCTTCCCTACATCTCATTAGACTGATCAGAAAAAGCAGAGCTACAGGAGCAGTAGAATGGCAGAAGGAATGGAAGAAGTCATGAGGGAGTAAGAGAAAACCAGCAGAAAATAGAAAAAAAAAGAAAGAAAATAAGCTAAAATATGCAGCGCGGAAACTATTTTACTCACACGGAGCATTTTACAATGCTCCGAATTGGTCGAGCAGTTAAAGAGACAGTAAATCACGACAGCAGAGACAGAAGGCGAATCTGGACTCCGCTTCGCAAACCCAGTCTCATGCAAACACGCTGCCAACACCTCTGTGACTTATAAAAGTAGTGCACACTCTCACTGTCACACGCCCACACACACATGCATGTTATGCAGAGTGTGAAACAGCTTAATACAGCTGTGCTGCTCTCAACCAGCTCTGGCCTGCGCAGTGAAAACACTGGCTGCAGCTCAACATTCCTTCTGCTCTTTGGTTAGCTTGCTGCCAAGAAACGCTGCAGAGGACAGCTCCCACCACAGGCTCTAAGTCATGACATTCACACACAAAGCAAACTACTGCAACTAAACTACTGTAAATATACATATTGGATATCCATGTCTAGCTTCGGAAGACGGAGGCCTTTTCAGGGGAGTCAGTCCTGGACCTAAGGGAAGTAAAAGCCCAAAATGAGTGCTCTTGAACACGACGTCTGAAAATGACAACAAGAAATGTAGAAGTACATTTTCTGCTTCTTGATACCATTATATACTTACCAGTTTTGCTATCAGAGGTGAAAATCTCCACTGGCCTTCGGTACACAGGAGTCAATCTAATGTCTGTAACAAATAGAAGAAGACTTTGTATTATAGAGCATTATGACATACAGTACGTTGTCATGTCAGCTGTCGTGTCTCTGCATCATCCTGTTTGTCTTGTTCTGTACATTTTGATCATTTGTATTGTATTTGAAGTTCTGTTTACAAATCACTAAACGTAAGGTTCACAACATGAAGCCTCTCCCAGTGATGTGGTGGATGACAGCTGCCGGACTGACCTTTTTTTTATGTGTGCGTTATGTTTAATCTTGCTTACTGTAAAGTTCCATTTTGTAAGATCTTACCGCTCCAGTTAGTCAAGTTTTTGAGCGACTGTGCTGGCACTTTTTCAGAGGCTTTGTTTTCCACCTCCAAGCTGCTGTCCTTGATCTCCGGTTTGATCAAAAGGTTGCTGTGATGACTTCTGAAGCCGTCTGTGGCCTCTTGCAGAAGTTTATGAATGTCACAGCTTTGAACGCTAGTAACTTGAAGACGTGCAAAAGTGCGACTGTTCACCTCCTCAAAAGTCAACACACAACCTAGGAGTGAGAACATGAAGGGGTAGGGTAGAAGGTCCGGTGTACGCTCACCTGACAACAGCATCACTAATAATTCAATAAGTAGATATTTGATGACACATATTAAAAAAAGCATAAGCTCATCTTTTCCTACCTGGACACCTGATGTTAGAAAATGTATGTTCCTCCGTTGGTGTCGTCCTGCCATTGTGTAACTCTGTACGTAAAAAAATAAATAAATAAAACAAGAAACACCTACAGAAAACTATTTCCGTAAAACCATTGTATTTACCTATTGGTACATTCTGTTTCAATGCTGCGGTTGTTTTAAACAGCTCCCTAAAGGTTAGCAAAACAGGCATTAAGTATTGTTTCAGTAGCATTGAAACATCTTGCGTAGTTGAGAAACTGATAACCTTTCAGCTGTATAGGACTCTCTGTCTCCCTCTAGTCTCCGTGCATGGGAAGCTGTTTCTGCTCCAGTGCCGTTGGGCATCAAACGCCACACATCAGCTTCGTTGGCTTCCCTCTTATCTTCTTGACACCTTAAACTGGAGACCATGTCCTTGTTTTCATTTTTATTGTGCTTTGTAGGGGCTCTTCTGACAATCAGTGGTTTCGTGTTGTTCTCCTGTGTTTCCACATTAAGAGTGCTGCTCTGTTTGTGTGTATCGGGGACGGTCTCTCTGCTCTTCTGCTGTAAAAGGAGAGTCGAGGCTTCAGGTAGAGACAGCTGGCCCCTGTCTTTAGTCCAAGTGAGCGTGTTGGCAATTTCTTGCTCATTTTCAGCCTCCACAAAAGTAAACATGCACATATTCGGAGTCACAATGCTACGTGCAGTTCCCAAGTGGCCGTGTGTGTGAATGTGAGGTAGGCTTTACCTGACTCTTCTCTAGCAGTTCGATTCTGTGCATTATGTCTGTGGCTGAACTCCTGATGTTTGTACCAAGCTCAGTGTTTGCAAATTTGTCCGGTCTTACGATCAAATCGGGCAGATCCAATGCACTGGCTTCACACACGAGACAGAAATGTGTCATGATCTCAGCAACCCATTCAACACTAAACCAACATTTTGATTGAGTACGTTTATGCATTCAAGAATTCAAGAATCTAAAAAAGAAATGTAATAGTCAGAGGAGTAAAATAATGGATATCAAGACAAACATAACAAAATATAATAATAAATTTAAATAATTAAAGATAAAACACTGCCCCTGACATACATTCTGCCCAGAAATTGCTTCAAGCCCTGGTTTACTGTTATGAGTCTAGAGTTACAGTGAACAACCCCGAACCCATGCTTCAAGACAGGAAGTGTGCTGGTGGCGGTGGCTTAGTAACCTAATTACTGTCGCTAAAAACATCCATTTAACATTTAGAGCCAGATGGGCGCTCATCAAATATTCATACTCTAATCCCATTTCTAAATGTTGCCTTTCTTAATTTCCTCTACATCTTATATTAGTCATAGTCTTTTTTAAACTCATATATTTTGGTGTTACATCCTTCAATAAACAAATGCGAAAAACTTTCAAAAAGATAAAATTGTAACAACTGTAATCTGTACCAGTCAATCATCACCTGACATGCTGTAAATAGCTGTTCTACTTACTGGCCTGTTTGCAGGTATGTAAAATAAATGTCGCCGACTTCCTAACCTCCTCACTTAGGTCCTCTGTGAGAAAGGTAATTATGAGTGGTAGGCCTCCACACTGCACCAACTGGTTCTGGTGCTCCTCTAAAAACAAGAAGTAAAAGGCACAATATTTAGATTATATACCCGACTGACAGCGTGTTCGCAATGTCCTATCAAATTAATTTGTTCAGATGTTGCACCGGTCGAGAGACTTCAAATATAAACAACAGCAATATATACACAAGATGCCAGTCACAAACACCGTACGCTCATGTGCAGTCTTACCAGAGGCCTCAGTGCAATGTCCTAGGGTGAGTAAAGTAGAAAGTTTGTCCTCTGGGTCCAGGTTTGGATTCATCAGAAGCGACAAAAGGTGGTAAACAACCCCATACTGAGCCAGGCCAGAAGCTAGAGCAGCTACATAGCAGAGAACAGCAATAATAAAGAAGACAATTCAGTTGTTCTAACCATCTGTAAACATGTGTGTGTGGGGGGATGGGGGGGGGTGAGACCAAAACCCACCGTTATCAGTAATGCAAGCTGACAGGGTTTTGGATAGCGAGACAGAAAGCTGGCAAGACAACAAGCTCGTCTCTGCCTCTGAGGCAAAGCGAACCAGTGCGAGAGCGAGAGTTTCCAATCCCCCTGAGGCAGAAAAGCTCTCTTGAGCACAAGCTGCAAAAACAAACATGTCACGAACAGTTTAAAAAGTTTTACTTCTCTGTAAATAAAAAATATATATGCCTACATTTAAACTTACAATTGTTGGCAACGACCATTGCTACGAAAGAGAATATGGACTGAAGAATCTCGGTTTGGGGCAGAGCAATCTGTTGAAGCCAGGTTTTGATTATGGGAAAGGCTCTTACACAGATGCGCTGACCTTCCTCTGGTAAACAAAGGAAAGGCTACTGAGAAAAAAAACACTCTATCCTGTTCTGTTCAAGATGCCCTTTACAGTTCTTTTTTCACAAACTCTTTTGATATGGAATTTCTTGCAGCTCCACATTGCTGCTGTTCCATACAGCACTCCTTTTAAATAGTGACAATGTAAAATATATACAACACACCAAACATTGGTGTTCTAATTATAAGAAACAACGCACGAGCACTGATGTTTCACACATTAACTGCTTATTAAAAAGAATATGTGAACTGATGACAGTACCGTTCTGAGGATTGTTGACACATCCACACAGAGCACTAGACACAGACGACCAGAGTTGATATGTCTGAGTAGAATTAAGTGTCTTTAAAGTAGTCTCTGGAGAGATGGGAAATGTGGTTCTGAAAAGACAAAACACAATATCAAAATCAGGAATGTTTTGTTCTTTTTTAATAACGCGTGACAACTGCTACTATAGTAGCCTGGATGGAAGAGGTTACAGGGTATTTAATCACCTGAAAAGGTCAAGCAGGATATCCAGACAGCCCGTGGTTTGGGCAAGTGTCTGCCCTAATTCTATAACAGCATAAATGACATAACACAGTTTAATTAAAATAAACATCTCCAATAATTATTCAGAAACTTCATATGTATTGTATGTTTTCCCTTTTGGTTCTTTTCAATACATTATCTGGTGAAAAATTATGTCAGCAATAAACTTGAATTGCATAGCAGTTACTGGTTTTTATTCATCATATCAGTTAAGGAGAACTAATCTTACTGTTGTTGGCGACCAACACAGACAGAAAATAAATGGTAACTCTCTTCTTTGTCAGTGGAACGTCTTCTTTTGTCAACCACTCAGTAAGGTCTACAAAGGTCTGCTTTCTGCACAGAGAGCTTTTGCAATACACTACAGGAAAGAAAGACAAAGAGACACTGATCAGTCATTACATTGCAAAATATTAAATTATGTTCATCCCACATTCACATAGCATTATAAACAAAAAACAAACACAGAAGACAAGGATTGTATTAATCACACTTCATAATTGAATATTTCATCACAAGCTCTCCTATTGTAAATGCCAACTGCAGATATGTACAGTATATGTACACTGTACACTACTGTTCTTGTATATGTTCATTGGGTCTTTTTTAATTTTTGTGTTTTGTTGGATGTTGCCACAGCCTTGGGCACATGTCTGACTGATATTTCACTGCCTTCTTGTATGTGCATGTGACAAATAAATTAATAAACTTGTAAAAAATAAAAAAAACTTTTGACCAGTGGCACATCCATCAAATTAACTGAACAACTGAAAACCACTACTTAAGGAAGAGCTAAGAACAAACTTTTTTTTTTTTTAATAACAGTCTCTGTGTCTTTATTGGATGTAGGTGCCTATTTAGTTTGCAGGCTATTTGAGGATTCATGCTACTTCTTGACGACTCATTTGCGTGTCTGGTCTTGACTCTAAAAGCAAACCGTCATGAGAATTTTCATTATGATTTGACACTAAGAGAAAATTTGATGTGATTAGTTCGGATGTATCTCTAATTTTGGCTGCTGCTATACTCGACTTCCTCATTTGAAGAAAAGCGATAGAATGTATCACAGACACAGAGGTTCTTACAAAACACTGCACACACCACACATTACACACATTGACACATGCCTACCATTGGCCTCTGCCACTGTGCCAAGAGTAAATATTGCAGTCTCTTTCACGTCTGGATGCACAATGCTGGATTTGGAGAGATCATACACAAACGCCACACCTCCCATTTCTCTGAGCAGGTCAACATTATCCTCTGAAAAATAAAAGGTTGATCCTGAACAAATGTCATGCCAAGGTATAATGCAGGGGTGTCAAACCTGCGGCCCACCAAAGGTTCCAATGCGGCCCGTTGGATGACTTTGTGATATGCAAAACTTACAAGTGAGATATTTACAAAAAATATAGTTCAGATTCTACATACAGACTGCCAGAAATATTATCATAATAACAGATAAATGCTTGCAACTTATTCTACCTTCTACCAAATATTTTGTGTATTTGTAGATCCAGTGTGATCTGTAAGTTGTAGTGTACATATATAAATGATAAACTGAGGTATAATATTGTTTAAATTACCTGCACTTATTTTAATATACATGTATAAATGATAAACTGAGGTATAATGTTGTTAAAATTACACTTATTTTAATGCCCATGTATAAATTATAAGCTGTGGTATAATATTGTTACAATCACTTATTTTTCTTCATCGTTTTGAGGTTGTTAATGTTATTCATTGTCGTCATATGAGGATATTTTGGAGTTGAAATTATTGATATGTCATTCTGTTATTATTAGACTGGTTTGGCCCACTTCAGACCAGATTGGGCTGAATTTGTCCCCTGACTAAAATGAGTTTGACACCCCGGGTGTAATGCTTGATATTGGATTTCTGAATCCAATTATTACATGCATCTGTAAGGGTTTTCTTTTTTTTTTTTTTGATCCATCTGGGAGATTGGATAGTGCTGCAAACTGTACACAGTGATCAGTGAAGGTAATATGAGTCATGGTTGTCAATTACCACTTTTTTCACAAATTGAGTGAATGGTTAGGAGGGCTTGTTTCTGCAGCTCAGGACATTTCATCTGAAACTTTATGCACTGGAGCAGCAGCCTGAGGTCAGTCTTTGTGGCTGAAACCATATATATGAAAGTAGCGATCAAAACACACTGTCAAAAGCTGAAAACCTGAAGACTGAGTTTATGAACGCACTTACTATTACGGCTGTTAGCACAAGCAATTGTGTTTTCCATTTCAGTGACACGCTCAAGTCATTCACAAGTCACTCCACCTTCCTTAAGTTGTTTAGTTACTTGAATATCAGTGTAACAAACATAGCTGACTTATGAACGAATTTACTCAACGGGAATTTTTTTTAATATAATTCAATTAACTTAACACACCTGAGACCAAACTAGCTAACCGGCAAATCAATCCACGGCCTCAGTTATTTGATATATTAAAATACCTTCAATCTAGCTCCTCCTTCAAAAAAACACCTTCAAGATTATGTCAAAATTACGCCTGAATATCGTTGACAAAGCTAGCATTAATAATTTAGCTGGTGTAGGAGAAGTTACAAACAAATTTTACTGAATGTATTCGTAACGCAAACACCGCGGTATTATTTTTGCGATCGGCTATGACGTCACCACGTCCGGACGTAAACGAACGTCTTACGTCATCGACGTGCGTGGCATACTGTGTGTTTGGGATCGATGACATTTGGGACCTGCTGAGTTAGTATATTTTGAGTTATTGGACTCAGATTTGCATGTGTGTCATTGGATCTGTCATATGTTTGTTTTAAAGGCAACCACTTTCGTCGGAGCTTCAACTTGTGTTGACCTTTTGCTCAAGCGTTGGATTCGGAGCAACGACTGCGGCTAACTTTGACAGATGTAGCTAGTCGGCTAACTTCACGTTATCGACTTATTAACATTAACTCTGGTTATAACGCACACGTTTCTGTTAACTAGACACCGGCATCGTTGAGATATTACGTTGTTGTCGTATCTATTGTCATCGATTATAGTCACTTTACGCCTGGATTCGCCCGCATAGATTACTCGGGTTTCCGTTTCGCTTAAGTGCATGCTTGACGTGTTGTCAGAACAAACGTAGTGTTTTCCGCAGCCTTAGACATCTTTCTTTTGCTGGAAACGTTGACTGAGCTGTACTGTAACATTCACACGATCTTAGGAGAGATGTCTGGACGTGTCTGCGCTAGCATCCTTCAAAAAGCATCCTGTTACACAGTGACTCTTTCCTTCTCTTCCTTGTCGCAGGTTTGTCAAATTTTTAACAGGCTCCATGCTGTAATTTGTTAGTGTTTTCTTTGAGTCTGAACAAGGCAAATTAAAAATTACCTCTAACTTTGTTTCCACAGTATGTTCACCCTGTAGTGCATCCGTCTCCTCATCTACAACACGCACAGCATTGTCATCTGTCCACATGGAGTACCTCCAGAACAACCCGGTCATGCTGCACACCTGAGAAGGCAGGAAACAGGTCCCAATGTGGTCGTAGGCTTTCAACCCGTCAGGATCTGGACTTCCAGCTCAGCCGGGTCCAGATCAATGGCATGCTCCGGTCCAATGAGCAGGTACTGATATCACAGCATCACCCTGCTGCAGGTTGAATTTGAAGATGCTGCAAACACAGTACCGACTTCTTCCTTTCTGAGGAATGAGTGTAAAGGAAAATACATAGTTTTCCCTGACACAGTTCTCCAGCCAAAGAAAGTGCTGCGTGTGACATTTGTGGGTATCTTACATACATCGATGTTTCAGGCTGTGAATGTGCCAGAGTTTGATGGAAGAGGTCTCAATGCTGTGAGAAAGTTTGAGAGCAACCAGCTTGCTGCTAACACACCTAATGAAGACCGCCGTAGTGCAGCCACTTGCTTACAGGTATGTGCTCCAGGGTTTTCCATAGGTTTTACTAGTATTTAGTATTTACCATATTCATGTTTTTTTTTACCCTTAAATATTTTCATTTTCAGTCAAAGGGAATGCTTTTTGGAGTGTTTGACGGCCACGGCGGTTGGGCATGTGCCCAGGCTGTCAGCGAGCGGCTTCTGTACTACGTAGCAGTTGCGATGATGTCAAAGCAGAGCCTGGAGGAGCTTGAGAGGTGTATGGAGCACGGCAGAGCTGTTCCTCCCATTCTACAGTGGTATAAACACCACACAGACTTTAACTATCGTGAATCTGCTTCATTGTACATTGAACACCTCAGAGTTTTCTGGCAGGAAATACTGCAGAATGAAGAACATGGTAATGGCATGAGGTGAGGAACGGTTGAGCTTTTTAGCAATATAGTATTTAAACTTCACTGACTGTTAACTGCAGATTCAGATAGATGTGTGTATTCTGCAAACAGTAGGTTTTCTGTTTACACCTATTGCCTTCTGTTTACAGTCCCTCGGATGCTTTAGCTTGTGCTTTTAGAAGGCTGGATGCTGACATCTCCCTGGAGGCTCAGATGCCTCTTTCCAGTGACCTGATGAAAAACACAGCCATCCAGGTAACATGATGAACTCAAATTTTGCCTTTTCTCGTTCCAAAGGATACAGAAAGCTGATGGAATTGAATCTTTTTTTCTGTCAAGGTTGCGTTTGCTGGATCCACGGCCTGCGTGGCTCACATTGGCACAGACGGGATCCACGTGGCCAACGCAGGTGATTGCCGAGCTGTGCTGGGGGTTCAAGAAAAGGACGGCTCATGGAGCGCTTTACCCCTTTCCAAAGACCACAACTCACAGAACCAAGCCGAGGTGGAGCGTATAAAAGCCCAGCACCCAACGTCAGAGAGAGATAGTGTCATTACAGATGATCGCCTGCTAGGGGTAAGAGACGTCAATGCTGGAACTCAGACCACACCCCCTTTTTTTCACCCAGTTTGCTTCAAGTGACTGATTCTACTTTTACTTTTTGCTTTTAGGTTCTGATGCCCCTGCGTGCGTTTGGTGATGTGAGATTCAAGTGGAGCCTCGAATTGCAGCAGAACATTTTAGCCGGTTTGGAATCCGGTGGAGACCTGGACTCTTTGAACCTGTACCAGTACATTCCTCCCAACTACCTGACCCCGCCCTACTTAAACGTGGCTCCTGAGATCATTTATCACAAGCTGAGACCTCAGGACCGTTTTCTGATCCTCGGCAGCGACGGGCTGTGGGATGAGCTGGGAAACGAAGAGGCTGTACGGCTCGTGGGAGAGCATCTGAGCGGGATTCACATACAGGTTTGTGTTGAAATAACTTGCACTGGTTCATCCTCAACTCGTATCACTATTTATTTTGTTTCACACAATATTTTGGAGGTTTAATTCTACGCAAGCTAAGTTCTGCTAAAAAAAACTAATTACTTCTATATTAATATTTTTGCCATCCTTTTTCCAGGCTCCGGTTTCTCCATCTGAGAGGCAGATGAAGTTGGGTAAGATGCTTGAACTGTTGCTTAAACGTCGGGCTCGTGCGTCCCCGGCCCTCGACTCCAACGCTGCGACGCACCTCATCAGACACGCTCTCGGAACAGGGGAATATGGTGAACTATCCCAGGAAAGACTGGCCTCTATGCTCGCTCTGCCCGAGGACCTCGCACGCATGTACAGGGATGACATCACGGCTACAGTGGTGTATCTGAACTCTGACCTGGCTAAGGCTCATCACAGTTAATATAAGGGAATCTCATGTGTGAGGAACACACACCTGCAAATGTATGCTCGAATGTATGAAGATTCTCTCGTGGCAAACATTACAACCTGTTACATGTTTACAATGTTTATAAACTTGTAAATTGAAATATCTGTTTTTAATGTTCTATTCTTTATACAGGTATTATAAGAAAGTTCCACAGGCTCCACACATTACGTAATGGTAAACATTTACACATAACCTTGTCGAGGCAGTTCAAAACAGCTTTAACGCACACATTCACTTTGTTAGCATTTTTTGCTTGTTGTTCTTGCACAGCTTCATTTTCTTGATTGTTTAAGTGTTCTTTGTCCCTATCGTGTGAAACTGTCAACTGTTCTTTAAATGTACTGTTTTTATTCTGTGGTCGTAAGAAGTATTTTACGTTGACACTCTGGTCACTGGAAGAAGATTGCAGACATACAGTATTATTTCTAAATTTTGCAAAGTTATATTGTGTTTTAAAGCAGTTGATGAATGTGAATAAATATACAGGGTTTGGTGCTTTGGCATCACAAGGTATGTGGGGAAACGGTTTTGAAAATAAACGGTGGTAATATGTTATTGGCTAATTGTCGTGAGAATCAATCTGGTCCCGAATTGTGTAAACACCGGCATGACTATATTCAGAAAAACCAACTGTTGTGGTCTTGCTGATTATGCATCACATGAAACAATTATCATACTACC
>JAPTHA010000024.1:8887862-8913337 GCA_029814585.1 Gymnapogon annona
GGGGGTGTCTTAATTTGTCACTGGATCTGCGGAGCATGCATGGGAGCATCGAGTCAAACCTGTCCTCCAAATAAGACTAGAGGATCCAGGGGGCGCTGGTCACAGAGTGCGGATGAAGAACATTTAGGAAACCGGGCTGAATCCTTCTCATTAAACAGCCGAGGGTCGCAGATTTACAAGTGACGTCAGTTCGTGGAGGGGAACGCACACTTAATAGACAGAAAAGGTCAAACGCGTACCGTTCCGCCCGTCGTCCACTCAGACCCGCTCGTCCAGTCGCACTGGCGCTCGGAGAGTGACACGCGTCTATGTCTCGTTATCGCTGAGGTTTAAAGTCCGTCATGAACTTAACATCTGCTCAAGTCCCATTTTTGTGCATAAGAACAGTGGCAAACCGTGATCCTCATGGGGGGCGGGAGGGGGACGCGGACGGGAGAAATCAATCAAAGGGAGCAAAAGCATGCACAGTTCAACTTCCTTCATACAAAACCAAGTGTGCTTTTCTAACCCTGCTGGGGATCTGATTGTTATTTTTTTCTTTATTTTAGGGGGGTGGGGGGGTACCCTTGTCCTCGAGGGCCCCTTATCCGGCATGTATTGGATCTTTCCCTCTACCAGGTATTGCATCATCATCAGGCTTCTGCAGAGTTTAGTGATGAGCCGATCATTCACTGAACCAGGTGTGATGAAAGAGGGAAACATCGAAAACATGCAGGACACCGGCTCTAGAGGACCGGAGTTCAACACCCCTGTTGTCTCGGGTCTGCTATGGCTTCTCCCCGGTCCTGACATAAGGAAATTCACCAGTCCATACACCGCTTCAATTTAACACCTTGGCTGTAGTGGTTCTCTGTGTTTTCCATCTTTTTTTTCTTTCCCCCACTCATTAACATGTTGAGACCAACCCTCCTCGATGCTGTCACTGTTGTGCTTTAAACTTTAAAGTATTTAAATAACATCTTCATTAAATCCGCCTGAATGGGTCTCTCCAGTACATTTCGCCTCCTCTGCTGCTGTTTAATGGCTATAGACGGAGGGCTCTGAGGAGATCGGCGTCTGTTTCAGTACGAGCGCCGCCGCCATGTTTGGCACTGATAAAACAGTATTTATGCGTGCCCGTAAAATGATGCGTCCGTGTGTGTGTGCGTGTTCTGGCTATCAGTGAATAAAGACAGACTGGGTGTGTTCAGTGGGGATGCTCCTGGCGTGCTGGACAGATGGACGGGCAGATGAAAACACGCAGCTACAAAGGGATTGACAGATTACCCAGCATGGCGAGAGCCAGGACAAAAGCAGAGGGGACGACATTACTGACGGAGACACGCTTCAGTGCAGACGTCTAAATGTCAGAGAGCGTCACCATGACACCCTCTTTGATACGTTCTGTGGAATCGCAACTTCTTGACTCCCTCCCGTCTGCTCACACCCTGGCTCCAGTATGACTCACGATGTGGACAATCAAACTCACATGGACAGAGAAATCTTACAAAGACCGAAAACATCGATTGAGCATGAATGATGTTGCCGCGGTAAGAACGGGCCGATGCCAAACCCACAAACCGCAGCTTCCAAACTTCTTCCTACGATGCGCTAATAATAATCCCTTCTTCAAAAGTCACCAGGCAGAGCGCGGTGGGGGTTGGGGGGGGTGGTCTTCACACCAGTTAGGATACCTTAACAATGTTTGTTATTGCTATAGTCCTCGCCAATATTCCAGACAGTGTCCCAGAAACCTTCCTGATATTGTTGCCCCCTCACACAGTTGATTGACTCGTGTCACCTTTCAGGGACCCAGAGACCCCTGGTGTGACCAGTCCATCCAGTAGTTGTCTTTGGTTGTGGGATAAACTGAGAGGAGTTTGTCATCTTAGTGTTTGTTTGTAGGTTTAATTCATCATTTTTGAAAAAAAAAAAAAAAAAAAGTCATCTTATATGTCATTTCGTCCTTTTTTAAATAGAAATATAAAAGGGGGGAGGGGGTTTAAAACAAAAATGAACCAAAACAGAACAGACAAGCGGCGACAATGGGAATGATGAAATCCAACATGAGTTCATTTAGGCTTTGAAAGAGTTGTGAACTGGTGGCTC
Organism: Gymnapogon annona; assembly: GCA_029814585.1. NCBI lineage: Eukaryota > Metazoa > Chordata > Actinopteri > Kurtiformes > Apogonidae > Gymnapogon > Gymnapogon annona. The sequence goes on from JAPTHA010000024.1 coordinate 8,889,951, forward strand.
AAATCCAGCAGGTATTTTCAGACTGGGTGGCAGTGCACTGGGGTTATTATAGGACAGGTGAGATATGAAATAAATCCTGGAGTTGATGTTGTGGTTTTGCCGAGTTGTATGTGTATTCTTCTGTGCTCTCTGCCATTCGCTGTTTGCCCCGTTGCATGTGTGCTGTGGGTGAGTAAATAAAGAGCTCTGTGGTGCTGCAGGGCCAAAGTTTAACATCTGAGGTGGCACTTCTGAGTCTGTCCTGTGATATTAGCCCTTACCAGAGCTCAGCGAGTGTGTCCCTGTCCAGCTGAGCTGTGATAGAGGGGACATAATAAAGAAATGGATCGAGGGCAGGTTTGGGTGGAGTGGGGTGGTAAAAGGGGGAAGGGCTCGAGTCTAGTCTGCCAGTCCCGTCGAGGCAGAGGGTTTGCAGGGTGTTGAGGATGAGGTTATCGGTTGTCGATGGGTAGTAGTGAGGGACAGTGGAGAGGCAGTAGGAGAGGGCAATGGGACAGTTCTGGGCCCTATGAGAAGGTCTCAGACCAGGGTTCCAGGTTTAGCCTTGTCGTGTCCGTACCACTGCACATCTGCCAGCTCCGAACACAGAGGACTGCTGAGAAAACAGCTGTCGCCGAAAGGCCTGTGGGAGAAAAGACACCGGGATGAGACGGCATCAGGAAAGCGTGTACTTTTTCTTCACCCGTCTACATACTCTCGTCTACGTGCTTTCAGATGTTCTCTGTTACAACCCTACAAGGCACACTGTTAAACATTTCCATTCGTAGGTTCTGTAAGGAATGAGCCACAGTGAAGCGTCGCAGTCAGAACATAGAGCCGAGCGCATGCAGAGATCACAGATGCAGCCAGAGATGTAACACGTATCCCTTCACCGGCGAAGAAGACGACGTAAACCCTTCATCGCTGCCCGCCCCCCACAGATGGAGATAGAAGAGGGTGATAAACATGCTGAATTTATAATGCTGTTGACTTCTCTTTCATCTACGCTCATATAAATCTGGCCGTGAGGTAATTTGGCACAGCTGTGAGGGTGTGTGTTTCAATGGTGTCGTCTGGTGTTTGCTGCTGATGTGCGTCCGAGTTTGGACCACTGGGAGGCAGAGAGCACACGCACAGACAGTACCTCTATGCATCAGAGCTGGGCTGAGGAGCAGACTGACAGACGTCCTCAGTAGGAGAGCTGTCTGCTGTGCCTCTAAACCAGGAGAGAGGACACACACACACGCACACACGCACACACACACACACAAGGAAGGAGGGTTAGTACGGACAGAGGAAGAGACGCAGAGACGGAGAGAAATAACAATATTAGGAAATAAGAAGGTGGACGGCAGTGGGACAGGGAGCGAGGAGACGAGTCCAACACTGAGAGCACAAACTGTAGAATGAGATGAAGAGGGGATTGGTTTGAGTCGGAAACTGCCACCCGCAAAAAACCATATGAGAATCGTCCTTGAAGGTTAGTTGAGAGCGTGAATATCAAGAGTGTGACCGGCTGACACTGATTCAACAGACAAAGCTTGTGACATGAGAAGGCTTTCTTTTGCTTGTTCGGCCGTGGTGTACTTTTAACTGTGTGTGCTCCCTCCATCACCGCTATTACTGTGGTCTTACCCGCTCTGCCAGTTGAGGATGTGCTGTGGGCTACAGGGAGGTGTGGGTGTGGCTGCGTGTTCACTGGAGGGCGTCATACTCCTCTGGCTGTGAGGGGACGCAGCTGTGGGGAAAAGGGGACAGTTAGTCAGTTACGGATGAGTTACGACACGTGCTGCAAACAACACCGTGAGAGAAAAACAAACACACGTGTCCTGTCCGCCAATGGGATTTCAACGATTCAATGGGGAGTTGAGGAGCGCTGACCTCAGTGTCAAAGACAGGTCACCACACAAAAAGCCGACAACAGCCACTGCGTAGGCCTCGTTGGCGCAGTAGGCAGTGCGTCAGTCTCATAATCTGAAGGTCGTGAGTTCGAGCCTCACACGGGGCATCATCATTATTGTTGCAGGTTCTTATAAGTTTTTTCAAAGTAAGAGTATCAGGCCACCTTTGAGGGTGTCTAGTGTTGACAGGGCAAAATATCCGACGACTCACGGGAACACTACTGATGATTTGGGAAAAGTTTCATCATTTCCATGTATAAGGTGCATCCCTTTCAACATGTCTCATGTGTACCATCTATTGGCACAAAGCCAATAAATACAGATACAGTGTTGGACATTTGAACATAGTGTCTTGTGTGTTTATGAGTATAAAGAGATGCCCCGTGTGAGGCTTGAACTCACGACCTTCAGATTACGAGACTGACGCGCTGCCTACTGCGCCAACGAGGCTCACAGAGCACTGGTTTTATACATGTTGTGTGATGACCTGTCTTTGACATTTATGCAAGTCTGATAATCTGAAGGCTGTAAGTTTGAGCCTCACATGGGGCATCATCTTTAATAAAAACTTTATTGTTGGAGGTTCCTACAACTCTCTGCAAGGAAAGTTTTAAGTCTCCGACCACTTTTGATGAGGGTGTCTATTGTTGAAAGGCCAATACACCTGATGACTACTGAAGATGTGTCCCCAAATGTCTTTTGTCTTTTCCATGTCTGAGGTGCATTCCTCTCAACAACATGGTAGAGGATTTCTCAACCCTGGCCCTCGAGGTCCGGTGTCTTGTATGTTTTAGATGTTTCCCTCTTCCATAAGAACTGGACATCGTTATGAGGCTTCACCAGAGATTGGTGATGTGATGATCCCTGATTGAACCCCTGAATCCTGAAGAAGGACAATTCAAAGTCGTGTGCATTTCCTCGTGAAAATACATGCCCCGTGAGAGGCTCAAACTCTCAACCTTCAGATAATGAGACTGACACGCTGGTTACTGCTCCAACAAGGACTACAGACAGTGAGCTTTATTCTTTTTGTGTGATGATCTATCTTTGACATTTGCACAAGTTACACATCCACTGTTAACAGTTCCATAATAAAAGTGAGTTTTTGTCTGGTTCAGATACAATTCAATGCAAACAGACAGCATTTGTGAGTTTTTGACACTTTTTACATGGCCTCCTATAAACATTTAATCTAAGAAGTTATTATTAATCTTGGCCAAATTGCCACATTAATATATGTCAGGGAACTATGCTAGTGTTTTTGATTTGATTTTGAAGAAAGTGCCAGCTCTGGCAGAATCGGGAATGACGTGTGAACAATAACCTACTTTCTGTTGTAATAATTCACTTCCCAGAAGTATGGTTTTATGTTATTCAAAGTGATGTAACACAGTCGATATGCATCACTATAGGTCTTGTTGGGCACAATAGCCAAAGGAATTTCACCTGTCCAACAAAAGCTTAGGTCTCAGTGTCAAAGACAGGTCATCACACAAAGAGCATAAAACACACAACTCATAGGCCTCGTTGGCGCAGTAGGCAGCGCGTCAGTCTCATAATCTGAAGGTCGTGAGTTCGAGCCTCACACGGGGCACCTCCTTATACTCTTAAATACACAGGACACGACCCTTCAAATGTCCATCTCTGTATTTATTAATTTAAGTCTCTGACCACTTTTGATGAGGGTGTCTAGTGTTGAAATGCCGAAACACCTGATTACTACTGAAGATGTGTCCTGAAAAGGTTTTCTTTTTTCCCTTTCCATGTCTGAGGTGCATCCCTTTCAAAAATCCAGTACAGGATTTCTCATCCCTGGTCCTCGAAGTCCGGCGTCCTGCATGTTTTAGATCAGGGGTGTCGGACTCCGGTCCTCGAGGGCCGGTGTCTTGCACGCTTTAGATGTTTCCCCCTTCCATCACACCTGGACGCGATTACATCATTACCAGGCTTGTGCAGAGCTTGATGATGACATGATCATTGATTAAACCAGATGTGATGGAAGAGGGAAACATCTAAAATGTGCAGGACACCGACCCTGGAGAACTGGACTCTGACACGTGTTTGAGATGTTTCCCTCTGCCATAAGAACTGGACATTGTTACACTGTTATTAGGCTTCAGCAGAGATTGGTGATGTGATGATCCCTGATAGAACCCTTGAACCCAGAACACCTCGTGTGTAACATCTATTGGCACAAAAGACAAGTCAAGTCCTGTGTATGTCTGAGTGTAAAAGATGCCCCGTGTGAGGCTTGAACTCACGACCTTCAGATTATGAGACTGACGCGCTGCCTACTGCGCCAACGAGGCCCACAGAGCATCCTTTTTATACATGGTGTGTGATGACCTGTCTTTGACATTTGTACAAGTCTGTTAACCTGAAGGTTGTGAGTTTGAGCCTCACACAGGGGACCCTTTTCATCCAGAGCTTTATTTTTGGAGGATAAAGTTTTAGTATAAAGTTGGATAAAGTTTTTAGTATCTAGCTACCTTGAGACTACTGTACTGCCTACTATACCAACAAGTCCAAGAAAGTGTATATTTTACATGATCTCCCATAAACAGTTAATCTAATAAATTAATGTCTTGGCATAATCACTTTCAAGCTGAATCAAGATATTTGTCAGAAAACTATGCCAAGTATTTTTTATTTAATTTTTAAGAAAGAACCAGCTCTGGCAGCTCTGGCATCTGTGTGAGGTGAATTTGAAGTTATGAATCTTGACAGATAATAACATGGGAACGATAACCTACTTTCTGTTTTAGTAATTCACTTGCCAATATTAGGATTTTGTATTTTTCAAAGTGATATAACACAGTAAATATTATAGTATGGATCAGTATGTGTGTGTAGTATGGATAGTATGCATACTATGGATCACTACAAGCCTTGTTGGACACGACCAAAATGCAAAAGGCATCCAAAAGCAGACTCGAAGTAATGTACATTCATAGTTACATTAAAAAAAAAGGAGCAATAAATTAGATAACGTGTATCTGGATTAGACATGACTCAATGCAAACACACTCACCTGGTGAGCCCTTGGCGAGTGTTCCTATCCTGCTCCCTCGACCATGTCCCAGAGTTCCTTGCTGCGACCCTGTCTCAGAGGAGGTGGAACCCGAGTGTGAGTGACTTCTCTCCTTCAGGCTACCCGAGGACCTCTGGTACCAGCACCGCAGCTCCTCAGACACCGCTGCCCTCCCCCCTCCTCCGCTTCCACCCCCCTCTCGCCCCAACGACGGAGTCCGTACGATCTGGGAGCGGGACGGCGTAAGTCGACCGCTCCCCTCTCCTCCCTCCTCTCCACCCCAAGCCTCCTTGTAAAGTCCTCCTGCTGTGTAGGAGCTGGAGGTTTTGAACTGGGCCTTCACACTGTAGTGTCCCTCCTGGTCACTCTCCAGGCTCCGTACCACCACAGGGTTGGGACTGCCCTCCACGTACAGCGGGTACTCCTTAATGCGATACTGGGAGGATGGCTGGCTCTGACTGTGGAGGTAGACACCATGGTGCCCCCCTCCTATCCCACTTCCACCGGAGCCTCCACCAGAGCCATTCTTAGCTGCCAGGTTTGGCATTGAGCCAGAGTTGGAGGAACCCAGGTGACCTGCAGACCTGGGGGGGGGTGTCAACAAACAGTAGACATCAACACCAAATACAGATGTTACTGTATAAGAAAAGAGAATTCTGTAATTTCTACAAGTCTTACCTGTGCCTTTGCCTCTGTCTCTGCCTGGCTTTGGAGGGGGAGTCCTCTCCCAGAGTAGAGTAGTTGGGATTACTGCCTGGAGCCAAGGGTCCACCAGACGGGTAGTAATGCTCTGAGCTGCTGTGGCTGGTGCAGGATGAGCAGTCGTCCAGAGGGTCAGAGCCGTTAGAGCTACGTCCTGGCCCGAGAAAGAAGTCGGGGCTGCCAAGTGTGCCCAGGTTGTTCGGGTGTGCGTCATGGTCGGATGTCAACAGTTTGCCTTGGGACTCGAGGCTAGAACTGCGGTTCCTAAAGTGCTGAGCGAGACTGTGCAGACGTGTGGGACTAATGTCCACTGACCTGTGAAGAAAACAAAATAAACAGGATGAATAAGAGGCTGATCCAGGGAATAAGGTCTTGGCTTGAACGTGACTGTGAAAGCAACGTTATAAAACAATGTCCCAAAGGTAGTTCAGGAAAAACCCAGGGAGACGCATATGATGCCAGAGGGTTTAAAAGTGACGGAGAAAAGTAATTGGTGGAAAATGAGTGAGAAATTGAAAGATAAAAAGGCTAACCTAGTGGAATGTACGTAGTGTGGGGCCCTGGTTCTCAAGTCTGGGGTCGATGGCATGCTGGACTGGGAGCTCCAGTGGGGGTGGTTCCTGATGGGGCTGTTCTGGAGAGAGTTGCTACCACCTGCTTCTGCACTGCCAGAGCTTGGGAAACGCCTGTGACTAGACAGAGGAGAAAGAAAATGTATTCTCATCATGTTCAGACAAACGATCCATATATATTTATGCACTCAATATACATCTGCATTAGACCTGTCTATGTAAGATCAATATACTATTTGCCACTCCTGATCAAAAGGAAATACAGATGTAGAGTAAGTATTTCATTAAATTTACAGTTGACACAAGTCAGCCAGTTACAAAGTGACAAGTAATTTAAATACAAGGTAATTACCAATTACAGGGTGCGTACCTGGAGTGTGACGAACGCTTCTTGACCTTCTCGTAGGGTTCATCCAGTGATGATTCACTCCACATCTTGGGTTTGATGGGTGATTTATCATAGTCGGAGCGTGTGTAGTGTAGGTGCCGCAGTCCATCCAGGGACTGCGGTGGAGGCGGCCGGCTGTGAGATGGGGGCCGAGGAGGAAGGCCCTTGTGAGGCGACGCTACTGGAGAGAAGTTGGGAGTACCTGTAACTTGAGGATCATCTGAAATCAGGAGAGAATTGGATTATGTTGAAACATTCCTCATTTCAGACGGGATAACACTTAGTTACGTCATCATGCCGAGCTGCAAGAGGAATAGTAGGATCAGCATATTGTCACCAGGAATAATGAATAAACCAGACACTCACCGTCATCCAAGACCAGTGCGTCAGACAGTGAGCTGTCTTCAGAACCAATATTTGCCTCTGCAGGATACAGAAATACAGACATTGGTTTACCACTACTGTCCGCATCATGTTTACACATTTATCGACAGTGCTTTATCCTTGTTTGTAGTGAGTAGGAGTGTATTGGTACCTTCAATGATAAGCGATGCCCTCTGTGTAGGTTTCTTGCCAGAGCGGACCCGGTACTCATTGATTGAATTTTCTATTTCCTGGAGCTTCTTCAGTGCATTCAGATAAGAAGTCTTCCTCTGTTTCTTCAGCTTCTTACTGCTCACGTGAGGATCGCTGGCAAGACGCCTGGCTGCCTCTGTAATCTGCGACTGGATGGCAAACTCTCGCTCCAGACGCTCCAGCTCCTCTTCCTGCCATCATCACATTCACAAATCAGTAAAAAACACACAGGAACGGGATTCAGTCACAGGTTTAGCATCAGAAACCTAGACGCAATCCAAAAATAACACTGCTTACTTAGCAGACTTGTATTCATACTGTAACTCTCCCATGCAGCGTATTTGGTAAGACACACACACAAAGCCTTGCCAGGGAAAATACACTGCGGAAATCATTTATCTGCACTGCAGCCACAGTTTCTCACCATTGGATAGTCTCTATTGAGAAATCCGGCCCCACAGTAATAACACCTCTCCATCAATCCATCTTCTCCTCCTCTACACTTATCTAATTCTAATAAAGCATCGTCTATGACAGTCTTATTGGAAGTGCGGCTCAGTAGTACATTAGCAACTAATTTAATTATAGACAAAGTCACTGTGTGACACAAACTTAATATGCGAGAGAACACACTTTTACTTGTCTACACTGAGACAGAGCAATGATGTATTCTTTTGGGTCAACATACTTCTGGACTACCTCAGTCTTTAGGAATCCCTCCCACTAACACTACTTTAACGTTATAGCCAGAGCAGCTTCTGTGCCTTGCTGAGTGCTTGTTTTCTTTAGGACCTTAGCTTGAGGTGTTCAGTGTGAATTAAGAAAATCTTAATGCTTGCAGGGCAGTTTTTTGATATCGTGTCATTGGATACTTGTCAAAGAATACAACCTCAGCGGCACACACCCACATCCTTATACACATACGGTCATGCACACAATCCTACTATCACCACTTCCTGTTACGAGAATATAGCCAGACTATTTTTAGGAGTTCTGCTGCTCTGGAAAATCAAGTCGTGGCATAATTTTTTGGGGGAAAAAAAGCAAAAGGAAGCAAGAGGAAGATGTAGCACAAACTCCAAGACACTTTAAACTCAAGATTTTTGGTGTTTTTAGTTTCCTCTGCCTACTTATGAAATTAGTAAGAATCGGACCAGTTTATCATGATCCCAGTCCATTAGGGTTAGTATTATTAAGTGCATTTAAGCAAAGCTACGAAAGAAACACCCTTCTGGAGCATGTGACAGTAATTGGTGCGGGTGTTAGTTGTACTAGATGTTCATTAAACACAGACTCCACTAAATTATTTTAAGATGTGAGAGGACTGTAACAATTGAACAGTGTAATCTAGAATAGGGAGTAAAAGCTTCACCTCTCCCTTAGGCAGGATTTTCTGCTCATCCAGTTTGAAGGCTGTACCGATCTTCCGTCTCACTGTGGGGGGCTCCTCTCCAGGATCTAAAGGGTAGTCCTTAGGAAGCTTTCCTGTCAACTCCTGGAGAGGATGAGAGATAAGGCATGGAAGTAAGTACAGTGCAAGAAATGAAGAGCTTTACCAGGGCTGGTAAATCTGTCTGTGTTTTCTCATACCGCCTCTCTGATGCAGATGGACTTGAGTTCTTCTATTCTCTGTCTTAGCGTTTCCTCCAGAGCTTCCTGCCTGGCCCTCAGTGCTGCCAGCATGTCCTTCTTAGCGGTCTGGGAGCTGTCCGATTCCTGAGAACCTGATACACACGGTGACAAAACGTAAGGCGCATAAGTCAGGGGCATTTTGTTTGGTATTTATTTGGTTCTGTGACGACGGGCAGATTGTGTATGCACCTGCTGGCCTCACAGGATGTTTACAGGGAAATGAGTGGAACATTCTGATAAGGAACTTGGTTTTAGTAATGTGTTTGTGTAAATGCGTGTTTCAAGGAAGGTGCAGTTTAAGACAAAGTCTGTGACGCACAATCTCCACGGAGCCACGTTTTGTTTCAAATACCCCCCCCACACACACACACACATACACACACACACTGGATATTTCACTGTTGTTCTCTCAGTGACCTGTGTAATTCGTTACAAAAGCACCAAGAACTAATACATCACTGTGGATAACTTGCATTTAAACATCTGCTTCTAAGGGCTCAGATGATACACAACTACTGAAAAAGCCATTATATGTTCACACTGCTAAGATGGAGAAGTACTTTATGTAACTGGCAAAAATGAACTCTGTAATGTGGAACTAATCCTCCCCTGAAACTTTATGCGATGCACATAATAGAAAGAAAAGTGTCACTGAATTTTTAAGATGCTAAAATGTGGTACATCATCTCACTAGTTTTTTTTTAAACATTAAAGATTAATGTCTCTTTCCAGGAGGAAAAAATATTTTTTTCCTCCTTATAATAAAGAGTTAGACCTGGTTAGTTTGACTTGTATTTGTTAATGCTTAAGACAATTACGGTAGTTATTTTTGGCAATTTTGCACGGAAGATAATGTGGTTAATTGTGACTAGTAATGTACTGGTTGTACATAAGCATTTATCTTTATGAGATTTAATTTATAAATAAATTCACACTTACTATATTCAATGAGATGAATGACAATGTCCTGTTAGTATTGGAGTTTATGTGATATTATTTCTTTTGTAGTTGTCATGATGGGATATAAAGGTGATCCTTCTAGGTGATTTTGGGTTATAAATAAAGAAGAAGTTGTCCTCAAGGTTAATAAAACGGACACTTTCTGCGCAGCCTCATTTCTGTTCTCTGAATATGTCAAACGTATCAGACAAGCGACATGGTACAGATTTAGCTGTTTGGGGCGGTCACATTCGGACCAGGGTGTGTTGTTTGTGGGACTCATGAGGGCTGCATACATGTGACATCATACTTCCTGCGATATATGTTTAGGTTGCTGGGCAAGGATGGTGGTGGTGGATCATAAAACACATGACTTAACACAACAATAAGTGGTAAGAGACAAATATGACAGATACACAATGGATTGCAATGAGCTGGGGTGGACTATGAAAAGAGCAGAAAGGACACAAAAAGGAAATCAGGCAGAGGCAGATGATCATAATTTTTAAAATTAGGAAAATTAGGAAAAGACATCTTAAGAATGATAAAAATGAGGATGTGTACGGCCTTACTGCTGAACCACAGACTTATCTTCTCTCCTAACAATAATGGATTCAGTATGATGGGCTGTGTTTTAAACAGCCATTCTCAATCAAATACTTGTTTCTACAGACTGGAATCTGTGTAACAGCTACCAAACTTATAATAATAAATACTTCAACCTTTTCTAACTCACAACCTAGTTCACATTGCTGTCTGGGTATGAGTGAGCATTTTCCGCTCTTAACTCTAATTTTAGTCCATGTACATATCTCTGCTACATTCTCATTATTTTTTCAACACAGATAAGCATTGTTTTAAAGGCCAGGACAAAGTTATATGCTGACCTGCTGCCCTTTTCATTCCCCCACCCACTAAATTTAGAGGCAGCACTCCCTGGTGAATGACTCTGTGAGACGTGTGGGGTGGGTCTTACGTTCTATACATGCAGAAAGACAGTGAGTGGGTGGATTGTGAGTATGTGTGTGAAAATATTTAGCACCGAATCAGATCAGTGCAGAAGCAGCTGTTTCTGTTTCTCTGGCTGTCAAAGAACCGCTCCTGCTGCCACACAAGCAAACGTTCAACCGGACACACATTAAGACATATCAGGCTTCCTCTGTCCCTGGTTAGTACCGTTTCTTTGTTTTGCTTCGGTCACATTTCTCCGTTCAATACACACGTACACTAACCTGAGGAGAGCAGGCTGCCACTGCTGCCACTGATTATTTTGCCCTTGCTGCCCATGTTGGCCAGTTTGGAGGTCTTCAGAGTTCCCGTTTCTGTCAGGTCTATAGCAATCTCGCTTAAACTCCGTGCTGCGTGAATTTTAGACTGCACAAACAAGAGCAAAAAAAAAAGAACCACTTCGTGATGTGCATTTGTAACAGATTTTGCTGGCAGTATTTTGACGTTATCTCTCGGGGTTACTGACCTTGCTCTGCTTGCGGTCCAGGTAGAACTGGTGTTGGCTGATGGCCATGGCCCAGATGGACTTGATGAGGGCAGGACAGGCGTACCAGGTATGCACAGCGATGCCACTGTGACCAAACGTCCTTCTTGTCACAGACGCCCTACAGTAGGAGCGGACACAAGGCCTCCTTATATACACTGAATACGAAGAATGGCTACACATATTAAACAGTGAAAGCAATCCCACCCAATTACTCTGCCACTGCACTAATATAATTACTGCTGCTGTGGTAGCTGCTAAGGGGAAGAAGAAATCTTTACAGGCATGTAAGGTTGACAGAAATATTTTATGCAGAGCCACACACGATGTTCCCCATTGTTTACTCATCCTTATTTAAACACACATCTGTAGCTGAGCAACAGGCCAGCTTAACTTAATGACAGCTTCCTTTAAAGAAAACACCACTGCTCTCTGGTTCACCCCATCTCCCTCTCTTCCCATTCTCTCCCTCCCTCTGTCTGTACAATAACACTCCGCATATAGAGCCATGTTAAATAAACAAAAAAGAGGTCACTTCCTCTGCAAAACAGTTAATGCGCAGTCATCTATCCTTCTGTGGTCAACTATCAAGGGTTTACCATGTGCGTCTATGTTTGAGAACACATGTTGGTGCACAAATTTGGCCTCACAAGCGTTAATAATCAGCCAATCAATCTGCATCAGGTTCCATAGGGACATCCCCAATATCTTGCCCCATTGCCAAGACAAATGTTGCAGCCATGACTGAATAAGATTCCAATCTCTTTTTCCTGCACTCTACTGTACTTATTTGAATCGTAACACCATTCACATATGGCACAGTTCAAGTGCACAGTTAAAAGCTACTGGACGGTGTCCATAACTAAAGGAAAATTGTATCATTGCCAAACACTAGCTTGGGAGAGTTCAATAGCAATGAAATCCATACGTCAAGGAGAATCAGTATATGATGAAGCAGTGATCAAGCAATATTTGACAGGTTCTAAAGCCGATTCTCTTCATGGAACATTTGACATTTTTCTCAAGTAAACAAAACAAAAACACTTAGGCATGCTCACACCTGCAGAGAATCGTAAGGTAAATTTACCTCCTGGGGTCATGAACTTCCACTGAAAACTTCTTCTCTCTGAAGTAGAGATTCTCTAGCTGACGCCATTGAAACACCTGAGGTTCAAGAGAAACAGACACTCTTCAGGACAGCTCACAGACCAACATGCTTCACATTATATCCACACTGCCTTGAGTCTCTATTCTCTTCCCTGTACAATCCAAATTGTTTTGAAAGAAAATGCAATGGATAAGGAGGAGGGGGAAAAGTGGAAGACGCGATACAGAGGAGGAGTTGTCAGAAGAGGAAGAGAGGGAGGTGGAGGGAGAGCAGAGAACCTAGTCTGGATTTCTCTGATCAGGTCCAGACCAGGCAGTCTTGTCCACAACAGATCCCTGCGCTGGATGACCTCACTCTGGAGAGACACAGTGTGAGAAGGAGGAGGCTGCTTTTTCTTTGCTTGCCTTTTTTTCACGTCCCTTCTTTTCCGTTCCCTTTATGAACCATCAGCTCTTATTTGAATGAATCCAAAGCCAGTGGGGTGAGACAGTTTTCCCCAAGACGAACTCCACAGCATGAGGGTATGTTAAATCCTCACAGGCTCACATAAAAGTTTGAAGCTGGTGGGTGGGTGTTCACCATCTGTAGACATGTGTGCAAGTGTGTTGGCAAAGAGAGTGTGTAAAGTTAGGTTTCCTCCCCTCCTGTAGGTTTGCTGGGAGGGTTGTGGAGAGAGGGGGGGCTTTGGGCTTTATGATGCCTCCCCTTCTCCTGACCCCTCCTCCCTCCCTCAGGGACTGTGCTTCCTGCTCTGGGTTCTGTGGTTGGGAGGTGTGTGTAACAAGGGGTCAGGGGAGGAGTGATGAAGGGGGGAATGAAGCTTTCTGTGGACCCAGTAATTGAAGTACCCTCGCTTTGTTTAGTCAGACCTCTGTACACACACACACACACACACACACATAGACGCTAAACACACACTGACTAAGACGTCAGTGTCTGTTTCTTGTTAAAGAAAAAGTGAGGACTATTTCAGAACTGCAGCTAAAGAGGAAATGCATCTATCAGCCAAAGAGAACTGGCAATCGCACACAATGTTTGATGCACAGACTAGTACTGAAAATAAATCAGAGCAAAAGAAATTGACAAAAGGGACAAAAGAAACAAAGTACAAGACACAGTTATAGCAGGATAAAGGAGAAAAGAGGGCGAAAGGCAAGAGGGAAGGAACGGGTCGAAGCAGAGGAATTTGAACAGTCTGGGGGGTGGGAATATGCGGAGGTGGAGTGACGTTTTGAAAAAATAAATAATTTAAACAAAATCTAATCTATATTGATTATCGTGTGGTTGCCTGTGCACATGCATGACAAATCAGAGTTACTATCAAAGCTGTTAGTGTACCGTATGTTGTCAATGGAGTGTGAACTGCTAATGTAGCGTAGTGCTAAATATAGTAGGCAGGCTAGATAGTGGGTGCAGAGCTGTGGTGATAAGAGTCGAGCTGGTAAGCATATTCAGACACAAGACCACTAAAGCTGTCCTGGCCGTCACCTGGAGAGAGCTGCTGCACCGCTGAAAGTGAACTTTGATGTTTAAGGATTAGCTGGGCATGTGCATGTATGCAGATAAGGCTGGAGTCTTTTAATGGTAGTCACATGATTTGCAAAAGGCGCAATGGGGTCACTGACTACTTTAAAGTGAGACATTTTGTTTTGATTCTAATCTTACAATATGCTGCAGTTACAATGTTTATTGCGTTAATGAAACTTTTATGGTCTTTGTAACAAACAGTCAAAAACACATGTGATACAGGCGTGCAAACAGTTTCTTTCCTAGTGGCTTAGTCAAACCCAGCAGGCTGCTATTAAGGCTGTTGTTAAGCAGGTTGTGGATACATGCGTGAATCTACTATAAATCTGTTGTAAAACCCAGACACACATACACACACATGCAGAGGAAGTGACTGGCCATTATTCATAAACAACTGGGTGCTCATGTGCACAAGCCAGAGTCTGTCACAATAACAATGGCTGTGTCTTGCACACACATCCATAACGGAGGAAAAGGTCAGATCTGATAGAGTGTAAAGACATTTCTTTAGAGTCTTGGACTCCCTGGGGATTATGGGAAGAATAAAAGTTAAAATAGCATTGGGCAGTATAAATGTAGTTGGGACAGGTATTATTCTTTTGTAGAATGAGGGCTGCAAAGGCTATTGTTTTATCCATGGGTGGAGGCCAGAATTGAAATACTATATATGAGAGTTGTCATAGCGATGGAGATAAACTCTGGGGGCACTTCCTGTGGTCTGTGTTTAGCCTATTATGTTATGAAATGACATTTATTGAAAAACGAGAGGGAAATTTATGCTCCTATCTGCTTTTAAAGATACACACAAATCAACCATCCAGTAAGTGGTTCTTCTGCATCTATTCCTGCAGGTCTACTAAGATACAGTAAAAGGCATGGAACACATAACTTGAAACTCCAGTTTTGAATGTTTCATTTCATTTAATTCGATCATTTTTATAATGCAGAACTGACGGAGGGTTACAGCTTTAAGTGGGTGAACGGCATCGGTCAATATACAGACACTATAATCTCTGCCTAAACGAGTCACAACACACTAATGAGGCATTAGTATCATGTGTGGTTCAGTTGTAAACCCCTGGCTGTGTTTACTGTATGTGTCTCCCTGCGGTTGGTAGTGGGCAAAAGTATTTTAACACCCCAACTAAACTTGGAGGGTGTGGTGGATGGGCTGCTTTTAGAAACAACGGGATCCTAGGCTGTAAACAGTCCAACTAATTAAACCCAACTGCTTCACACACCCCTAGTCTACTTCACTGAACAACCTGAAGCCACCTAATTGCTTATTAATAAATGTGTTTTTTCCTCACAAAAATAAACAGTTTTTAGTGTGATGAACAACAATGCCCTAAAATGTCTCATAATCACTGTTCTTCCCACCTCATTGACTCACCAGGCTGAAAACCTAAGCAGTGACAACTTGGTGATTACAGTCTGAGTCAGCGGTTACTGGTACTGGACTGACTAATTATTTAAAATAAACTGTTCTTTCTCTGGTTTGTTAAAACAGTGGTGACGAACATGACTAACATAACATTTACAAATAACATAGTGACCTTCCTGGACATGCCTTCCTTTGAAGCAGCTCGGAAAACGAGTCTGTCTCTTATCCTGACTCTCCTCCGTGTCTTCACCAGCTAATACTTAAGAGTCTACAAAAACGTACTTCTTCAGCTAAACTCACATTTATGGAATGAGTGGTGCTGCAACTTTACTTTTCCCATTTACATACGGGTATGTGCATGAGAGGGAGTGAGAATAGGGATTTGACATGAAACAGAATGGGGGAGGGGGGGAGTGAGGGGGTCAACGCTGAGGCTTAACGCCCCAATGACTCACTCTGGCTGTTGCTATGGCAGCTGAATGCTTGATAAGTCACTTGTGGAAACACTATTAACCCATTCTTGCCCTGGTTTTGGACTAAAATCACGTTTCTCCTGTTTTGCTGCATTGATTGCAAAAAGGTTGAAAACTTCCCATGGTGTACTATTTTCCACTCCGTCAGCTGTGTAAATGTGTATATTGATTATATAGCCATTTTTTGTGTCTGTAAGTTAAAGCTGGTGTCAGTGGACAGCAATTTTGATTGCTATTGTGATGCAGAACCTAAGCAGCCTCAAGGACTACAAGGAAACGAAAGAGGTGGAAATGGGGCTCGCCGCTGACAAAGTCATTTAGACTGGAATGCACCAATCAAGACGTAGTCACACTCTGAGCAAAATGTTAGTGGCAAACAGGAAGGCTGTGGCAGACGGGAAGTATTCATCCGGATCTTGAGTTCAGAGTTCAGTCCAGTTCCTGAGTGTGAATATGTGAATTCTTTAGTGAGCTGGAGCATTTATTTGTGTTATCAGTGTGTTAAAGTGGTCTGTTCCTTTAGGGGCTGTTAAGTCCATTAACACTCAGTGAGACAAGGCTGTACGCCTGAGATCAAGGCCCTAAACACAACTAGAGGTGAGAGGTCAGGTTAAGAAAGGCTTTCACAGATGACCTGCTAGATGCATATACTGGGAGGAATGGGATGGCTGTGTTTATTGAAAAGTTTAAGTAAAAGCAAGACCGGATACGAAGCATTCCAAGACTAAATGTCTCCAGACAGTACAGTAGTATCTGCACTGCATTGTTAGTGCTCTTCCCAAACACAATGTCCAGACAGAGCGACTGGAAAAATGGACAATGGTGGTAATAAAAACGGGCAGAGAAAGGAGACATGCTCTTTTATAGCAACACGTTATTTATATTAACCACCCATAAAGCAACCTTGATAGTATAAAACCCAAACATTGACTTGATAAGAGTGGATAGATGAATTGTTCAGCTCAAAATTAGTGACTCAATATAAAATAACCTGTCAAATGATGGACTGAAGCCTGTGTAGAGGACATTTAAGACATTTGTGTAGAAAAGTGCCATTCTGAACACCGTCTCACCTTCCTGGGCTTAACTTTGTCCTGGTGGTCGTACTGGAAGATGCCTTTGTAACTCAGACCCAGCCACCATGGGATCCCCTGTTTATCCTGAATTAAATATTAAAAACATGCGTCATAGACAGAAATGTAAACAGAGGACGCAAGATGAAACAGCTCTCCATCACATTGCTAAAATCCAACTGAGGAAAAATGTGCATTGAATGCGTGCAAAAAGAAAAGATGTAGTAAAATTGTACCTTTACAGCATAGTAATGTACTCCATATGTGGGCAGGGATTCTACAATGCTCATATAACTGTGAGGAACAGAAAGACAGACATGTAAGAGTTTGGGTCAAAGCCACTCGCAAGAATTACCAGAGATAAACGCACACACATGTATGCACTTACTTAACAATTGCCTGTCCTCTGGACTGCCCACTGAGCTTCTTATAATGCTCTATGACCCGGTCTTCACTGTAGGAAAATACAAATCACATACAAAGAAAATGAGGGGAAATCAAATAAAAATGAGGGAAAAAGGAGTGCGAGAGCTTTAATTTGCCTCATTAAAGATCTGTCTCTCACCAGTAGGCTAGAGAAGGGTGCTCCTTTAGGGCCTGGGTGGGCAGAGCAGGCAGCTTTTTCAGGTCAGACCTGGCTGCATCATTACTGGGATGGAGAAACCACAAGACATGGTCAAAACGACATCTGCAAAAACATCAGTCTCTGCTGTGGGAAAAAAGAGTAGGAAAACTGACAAAGTAACATCACTGAAACTGCATTGATAGAGACATTTGAAATATTTAGCTGAGCAAATCCAAATGGTGTAGAAATAAAATGTTAACTTTGTGAAAATGACTACATTGTGTCTAGGGAGGGATATGTTGGGCGGTTACTGTCACGGAGCAGCTGCAGAGACCCTGACCACAGAAGCCAGAGGAAAGAGCAAGAGTAATGAAATATAGGTGATAATGATGTTAAATTAGGACACAAAACAGAGACGGGAGAGGAAAAGACACAGACGAGGGAGGAATAAATGAGGAGAGATGTAATGGAGACGCACAAAGAGAGCCACAGACACTTGGCAGCAGATCTGGTTTTCAGACCTTCAGTCACAGGAGGTCCTAAAACCCCAATCTAATCCCTCTCGCCTTTCTCTAGCCTCCGCCTAGGCCCCCAGAGGAATGGGGAAAGCCCTGGGAACATGACAACCTATGAGCTCAAGCCTTGGAAGAGATTCTGATCATCCTGCCCGGCTGCTCTTCCATTTGTGGACACAGCTGTATGTCTGCATTCAATGGTCAGAATACGAAGAAACAGTTGTTATTTTGCGTACATAAAGCAACAGATTTTGTTGAGCACAATATGAAGCATGACACTGGCGTGTTATTTTCAGAAATTATGACTAATTCAAATTTTTCATTCTTTTCAATATAGAATTCCAACGTGCATAGTGTGCAGTTTTACATGCTTCCATTGGTTATCAATGGAAAAATTACTCAGAAACACCCAGACTGAAGTCCATTAGTTTTGTTCGATCATAAAAATTACTTAAGGAAATAAAAGACACTATTTGATTTACATTAGACAAAGTACAACGACTACTCTTTTGTGGAATTATTAAATCTGCCGAGTCGACACATAAATCATCTTAATTGGAATCTTTGGAGGAGCCGCGGCAAAAGCTACCCAATATGAAGGAGTGATACAGTGTAAGGTTACATGGAGATATGTAGAGGGCAGGGTGTACAGGGTCTTAAGAGAGGTGGTGTGTGTCAGAGGAAGGGGTAAGGAAGGGGGGATGTGGGGGGCAGAAGGAATGTCTCCATAGTGTGTCACATTCCAGCCCACTGCAGGATATTGTGTTTATTTGCTCCTTTCACTGGTGGAAATGAGGTCAGAGGTGACAGTTGCTGTAGTATGTTATCTGTGTAACAATAAAGGACTAAATGGATGAGGGATGACATCCACACAGGCAAACGTTACAGCAAAGCACATCTGAGGAACATGTGGAAACTCTTACTGGCAACGCAAGCTCGCATTAGTGAAACAATGATGGCAGGTTAGATGGTAAAGGGAGATCCAAAAAAAGAAAAGAAAAAAAGAACAGACAGTTTTTGGGAATAAAAGCTCTCAGTGATGCACCTCAAGGCTATGGGGAGCTGAGGTTTGCTGATAACATCTTTATTGTCCTTCTGTCTGTGTCTCATCTTCCTGAATTAACATACAATGACTGAAGCGCTTACAAAAATGTTCACAGTGAGGCTTTTACTTTTTCTTTTACTCTTCACCCCTCTGGCTGCATGGACACAGTGAATACCTTTTTACGTGCGTGTTGTGTACAGCTGGGTTTAGCATTGTGCTTACCTGGTGAAATCACCTTTAGCCTCCTGTTGAAAGGAAAGTGGAAGAAAAGAAGGGAGGGAGAGAAAAGGACACTTTACTTTTACTGCCATGTGAGCCGAGAGCAACGGCCATCAAATGTGCAAGATGTGTGTTTGCTTAGGTGAGTGTGTAGTCAGGCCCACAGCTGAAATCAAAGAGAAACATTAAACCTCAGTCTAGAGTGAAACCTCTAAAAGGCCCACAGAGCAGCTACCTGATACTGTACATCTGCACCTGCACTGAAGGCACACACACACACTCTCACACACACACACACAGACAAACCACTCAGCCCGGTCTACGTGTAACATGACCCTGCTGCATCTTGGTTAGAGCGCTGACCTACTCTGAGAAAGACAAGAGCAAGAAAGAACAAGGAGGAACATGGGAGACATTGATATTTAAGGGGGATATTCAAGTAAGAAATGTCTGTGCTGCTCTGTGTTACATTACAACTGGATAACTGCGCCAAGATTGAGGAGAGTGCCAGAATCCGACCAAAAAGAAAAAAAAAAAAGTTTTCTTAGGATTTGAAACTTCCAAGTGTCATTGCAGTGAGCAAGTGGAATCACTGTCAATCAACATCACATGCTTGCAAAAGGGTTTTGGATGAAAACCTCAGATTGAATGACCTTGGAGTAACGAGTGTGTTTGGCTCTAACTGTGTTCTATACATGGTGAGAAACAGCCATTGACAAGCACTGACGCACGCACACACACATGCAACCTCTTTTTATCTTACTTGTAGAATGTAGGAAGCCAATTCAAAGACAACGTCGCTGTCCACTTCAATAAGCTCCTGTAGGAGGAAACAGAGAGGTCATGCGTGTGATTTACACTTTCTTCCACTGCTGAAATTAAATGCACATATTTTCATTTCTCCGTGATAAACTGGTCGTTCCTTTCATCGCTACACCACTCCCTTCCACTTTTCCTCTCTCCTGTCTCTAATTTCGTGATCCATTTATGTCAATGGAACTCAGAGGCTGGTGAAACAAACTAAGGGGGGGAGGCATATTCCCGAGATTCCTGATTGATCAATACGTTTTAATCATTGTTAGTAGAGGTGTGGTTTTTTTTATGTGTTTTGTGGTCTGATCCTGTACATGTACATGCACTTGGCGTTGTATGTGTGGTGGGGGAAAGGCAAAAGGGTGAGTAGGCAGTGAGTCGTGGGTCAAGCATGCCAGGAATGTTCCCTATACAATCCACCTCTTAATTGCCTCAGAGATCAGACAGCCAGGATGAAACACTACACAGAACAAACTCAGCCAAGGTTTACCACCCACTGTGACTACAAATCGTCACACTCTGTGTGTTTTTAGTATGGTATCTGTTTCCATTCCGCAGAAGAAAACATTTCTGACATCTTGGACAAAAATTGCAGGCACATCTTTAAAATATGACCACAGCTTTAATACAGCAATGTAAACCTTTCTCTCTTTTATGTTACATCAAATATTTTTACTGCCGTTATGACTTTGTCTGTTGCTGGTTTGTAGAGGGATCATTTGTATTTAAAACTAATGCAAACATCATGTAATTTCAGAAGTGACTTGTGATTAATAAGACAAAGGGAAAAGGTATTTTCTTGACGTTTTGAAAAGAGACTATTTCTTTAACTCCTTTACTATTAACATTGGTGTGTGTCGTGCAAAAAAAACACCACAGTTTCCTAAAACAGATTCTTCTTTCTGAAGTACAAACCCCAACAGTCAGGCTTAACTTTAAAAAAACTATTTATACTTTGGGCAGATCTGTGTGCTATTCTGGGACTTCTTGTTCTTACAGTTCTTTCAACTGTTTTTTCCTTTCGGGACTTGAACGCCCCCTTCTGTCAAGATACATAACTGCTTTACAATTGACAAAAAACTTTTTCCTCCTGATGAGTTCAACCCTCTGTTGGAATCATCTCCTCTTATAACTAAGATGTTCCTTAACTATCAACTGTACCATTTTAAAACAAAGCTAAAGAATGGCCTTTTTCCACTATTCTTTGTGGAGGTACTCAGTCCTTAATATGTTGAGGATTTTTTGGATATATACTTTGTTACAAACTTTATTAGTAACTCTGGATTTTTCATTTTGTCCATTTTTTTTATTCTGTCAATTTTAACAGCTTTCTAAAGCTGAACTGAAGGAGATTAAATGGTGACATGTGATGGTAAAGGCATCAAGTCATTTGCTAGTTACTAAAAGGAGGGCAGTATATACCACAATGAAAAACAGCTGATGATGACAGTTCACATTTCCTGTTTTAACAAACCACTGTGCATACTGGTTTCTTTTTATCGACACCAAAACAGGATAATGCACTCTTAATGTTTTAAATGAGGGCTGCTCTGCATAAATACAATAACAAAAACAGGAAAACAAAGTTTTTATAAGTAAACCTTCAAAGTCCTGATGACACACTGCTTTCAAATGCAAAATCACAAAAAACATCTTAGCTATTTGTATCTCTACAGTTATGACCGATGTCACAGATGACCAACATTATTTCTATACACTATGAAAACAAAACACATTACCTTGTAGATGATGGACTTGGCATTAAGGAAAAACAGCTCGATGGTGGCATTGTCCTTCAAGTAGGATATACTTTCAATGTAGAACCTGAAAAAAAATAGAAACTATGTTAACAAAACAGCAGGAGAACAACAGGACATAAAGACGTGAAACTTATAGTTTTGCTTCAGGAACAAAAAGCATCCCTTTACAGCCATTCAGAGCACAGTAGTAGCACACATTACACACTGTACGTAGGTGTATGTGACAGAAAATGTGTAATGGCCAAAATAACCAGGAGGGGGCAGACTATATTAAAGATCAACCCTGTACCCCAACCAGCGTGTGCTTTCCCCTTGCACCACTTTTCTCTCTCACCACCATGGCTGGCAAACAGCCATATTAGTTTGTGTGTGCACGTTCTACAACACACACACACATACACACACACACACACACACACACACACACACACACACACACACACACACACACACACACAGTAAATGTGCACAGGATGCACTTCACACATTGTCCGCCTCTGCATCATCAGCAGTGTGTTGTCTCTCCACATGCACATATAACACTTGCACACACAAACACACACACTGTCACACACTGGCAAGAGCAGCACAGTAACCCACTTCTGGCAGAGCGATGAGCATGGAACTAACATAATAATGGAGGCTAAATTTAGCTTGTGAATGCATGCACAGCCAGAGGGGAGATGTGATGGTATGGTTGGAAACTACTCATTGTTAGCTTCTCTCTGATGGGAGTGAGCATCAAAATGATCCCATACAACACAAAAACTCTCAGTAGCACCTTGTTATACATTTCTATTTCCCTTGATGCAACGTGCATACACCTGTCAAGTATTATTATTCAGTGCATGACTCGACATATCATCATAAATGCGACCTGAGTGCATGTTCCTATGAGCACATGAGAATGAATGTGTCTATTTGTGTACGTATGAAAACGTGCAGGTATTGAGTGAGAGGGATCGTAGAGGGATCAATATAGGAGCGCTTAAATCGCGTTACCCATTGAGCTGCAAGAGAGAGCGAGCCGCCTTGTCAATATTCAGTGTGAACATTTAATTAAAGCCACAGTGTTGATTAGAGATTTGCACACAGCTAGCACAGCAGCAGCCACGCAGAAATGCCACCACTGAATCAGCACGGGGTGGGCATCTCCATAGTATTTATCCAGCACTGAACGTGCAAATACCACATATGCATGCAATTCACAAAGTGTATTCACCAGTGTAGACAAACACACACGTTTAAACAAAGCCTCTATCAGTTCCTAATAAAACTAAGCATGGAGTGGTAATGGATTCAGGTTTGACATTTGGGCTGAGTGATGTTCCATTATATTGTGATTTTACATTTATGTGTGCAACTATGCCTACGAAATCAGATGGTGTGTATGTGTGTGTGAAAGAGATGGGGAGAGTGGGAAGTGCAGGGGGGGGTTTGAGGGTGGTGACATTTGGAGAGATTGAGGTTAGAGATTGGACTGAACTGTGAGGGAGATGAGAGGATGGAGCCTGCAAATGGTGTCAAAGTTCACAATGTCACGGCACCACGACCACCATTAGTCTATGTAAATACACACACTCACCCTCAGCCTGAGCACCAGGCATAGAAGAAAAACACACACACACAACACACACACACACACACACACACACACACACACACACACACACACACACACACACACACACAC
>JAPTHA010000024.1:8913437-8928378 GCA_029814585.1 Gymnapogon annona
ACACACACACACACACACACACACACACACACACACACACACACACACACACACACACACACACACACACACCTATGGTTCGATAGTTAATGAAAAGAGAAGAAAATTTACCAGTGCTGGTGAACAGTGGTCACTGATTCAAACTGCACAAAAAAGTCAAAGGCCAAAACCGACGTGGTGGAATATACTACACAGCTTATCAGCACAGCTTATCCCACTTGCACTTTACAATGATGTCATTGTTCGCTAAATATGGTGAACAATCGCTCCATGCACTAAGAATACGACTTGATATATAGTCGCCTCATTGTGAATTACTTGCGCTGTGTTAAATGTCAACCTGGAAAATACTACGAACTCATATTGTGGGACTGAGTTGCTTTGCGTCACATTACTATATGTACTACTAACCAAATCTCCCTCCTTGGCGTGTGACGTGGAGATATGGTGGGTACACAGAACACTGGGAGACCCCAAACAAAGCTTTGGCTTATCCTGCTGACAGTGCATTTGTATGTTCATGATTCCGTAACAGGTTGGGAGGGCTGTGCATTTTTATTTTAGAACATCTTAGGTCACAGGGCTGTTCTGTTCCTTTGTGCTCAGTAGTGTATTGAAGATAAAGCACCCACACGTACAACAAAAACACACTAACATTCAACCTCTGTATTTCAGTCACATATACACCAAAAATATAGTGTCTGTATGTGAGTCAGGGGTGTTTAATAAATGAGTAGGACCATTGTATGAGCGGTACAAGAGGTCTGAGGGAGGAGTGTGGGCCGGAAGGGTTATTTCATAACTCTGTCAGAAAGGGGAAAAGAAAAGTTTTTTTTCTAAGAAATCCAATATCGCAACAGCACACACCTTATAGTAGATTGAGTCGAGAAGCACCATATTTTTTTGCCCTGTTTAGCATTAAAATGAAACGGGAACCTTATATAGACGAGCCTTGTACTGCTTTTAAATTGCTTCAGCATACAGAGAATATACAGACCTGATGTACACAATAAATTACGGTGCCTTTGGGAAAGCTTTCTGCTGTGGTGTTTGGAGTACAGCACTTACTCACAGCAAAGCTATTTGATGGGATTTTCATGCAGTGCATATTGATGAGGCTTAAGAGGCTCATGATTGGTTGAGAGGGTCCTACGGAGTTAAACATGTGGGTCAAAGCAATTTCATAGGGCCCTGTCATAACTAACCTTGTTAATCTGTTTCTATTATCACATGAATACCACACAACACCGAGACTCGCCTTCTTCTTTTCTCTTTCCCACACACGCTAAAAACCATAATCAATTTGTGACCGTGGTACATGTTGGTAAGGTGATGGGAGTTGTTCAAGAGACTCACCTGACACAGAAGTAGAGTACAATAGGGCCAGACTTCTTAGGGAATTCGTGTTCTAACACTCTGCGGTCCAACTGTAGCCAACTAAAATGGCCCCTGATGAGACAAAAATAATCAATTAATGCTATATGCCAAAAATGTCCGTGTTCTAACAGCAAGGAAGCAAAGACTTGAACATTGTAAATGACATTTTTATGAAAAAGAACATTTTCTCCTGAGGACTTTGCCATTTTCCATTCCTGGTTAGAGTTTTCTTTACAATCTTCTGTCTGGTTTCCCCGTACCCTTTGCTCAAACCCTTTTCTCTTTCCCTCTCCGATACACAGACACTGCAGAGACAGTTTGTCACCCCGGTAACCCTACATGCTCTCAACATCTCCATTCTTCTGTCTCTTTCTGTCACCCTTGTGCCCCCTTTTTCCCCCCTACACAGTGTCTTTGACCACGAAGCGGTCAGAGTTGAGGCGTCTGCACTCCCCTGGCTCACACAACAAATCTACACATCATAGAATTAGCCCCGTGGGACTGACACTGCTAAGAAGATGTTGCTTTGCTGCACTGACACTGGTCTCAGTATTTGTCGCAGGCAGCCGTGTAAATGCCACAGAGCAGGAGCCAGTTCTTCTTACGTCTTAAGTGCATAAAGCTGAAACGAACTGAGGAACGCAA
Source organism: Gymnapogon annona (assembly GCA_029814585.1). Classification (NCBI taxonomy): domain Eukaryota; kingdom Metazoa; phylum Chordata; class Actinopteri; order Kurtiformes; family Apogonidae; genus Gymnapogon; species Gymnapogon annona. The sequence goes on from JAPTHA010000024.1 coordinate 8,915,460, forward strand.
AGGACATGTCGATGTTTACCTGCATGTAAAGCAATATGAAGTTTGCATGACTTGCTTCGCACTACCATGCTGTTGTCCCTTTGTTTTTCGGGTCACCAACCACAGTCTAATTTGAATGTCAGTTTTGCATTTCACAATCCTCAGGGCAGGTGCTCTGGCGAACAGGCTCCTTTTGCTGGCTGAGAGGCAGATACTATTTCATATCACTGTAACTTTTAATGTTGTTTAACAAGGATACATCAATGGTGGGGTTAGGCCTTGACCTTCATCGCAATAACCAAAGACATTTGCTTCGAATAATCTATCCAAAAGAAAATACATTGCATACAAAATACCTACTACTAAAACACTACTACTTCAGATTTTTATGTGATAGATAAAATTCAAAATGTTTTCAGATTCCTTAATTGATGCTTGACACTTGGGGAAGGATTATTTGATTAAATAACCTTTTTTTAATAGCCATTTTTGGAGCTTATATTTTTGTCAGAATACTTGGTTTGACCTGTACCTTAAAAGCCTCCTTGCCCATCATCTACTAATGGTATAACATGTCTCACACGGTGCCTTAATCGGTAGAATCAGTATAGTAAAACATCTCCTTGACTGATCCTGACTATATTACATTTTGTTTTATTTCTTTCCCCTACCGTTTTTGTAAAAGTGCCACTCTGACCCTGATTAATCTCAGATTGGTTCCAGTTATGAGGATACACTGCTAACTTAAGGGAAGCAAAACCAAACTGAAATGAACAGCTCTTGGGCACTATCGTGGTACTTTATGGTGACATTCATCTTTCTAAGACTTACGTTTCATCTGTGTATGCAATTCCGAAGTACTCTTTTTCTTTGAGGTTGAAGTGAGATGCCACCAGGTCAAGTAGATCCTTTGCCATAAGCTTGGGCTGCAAGAAAGAAAACTGAATTAGTTATACTCTTATTATGGTTTTATTAGTCAGAGTCTGCCTTCTGTGAGATAATAGCTTTTTTTCAATAGTGTAAAATGTAGTTGTAATGGAAAACGGACATATACATGTGGCAAAGCTGTATGTTAAAGTATCAGCTATTGATTTACTGCAATGACTAAGCATTCTGACCAACACTGGGGAAAAGAGCAAGAGAGGAGGAGATAGATGAGAGAGAGAGAGAAAGATGGATGGAGTGTGTGGATGTTGCTGACAGTGCAGGTACCCTGCCCTTCCTCTCCCTCCCTCCTTTCCCTCTTTCTGACCCACACCTCTACTGCAGAGTCATGGCTATAGGCTGAACCAAAGTACTGCAGAGAGAGGGCTGCAGCTAGCACAACAATTTGCTAGTAAGCTAGTTAATACTATGGAAAACTGTCCAAACTATATGTGATGACAACCTCTATTTATCACAGCGCTTAGAGCATGCAGAGCATCTTAAAGCCCAGCAGAGGCTGAGGACTGCTGCCATATGCTGCTGGTTTGTGACATCCTGAGTAACAGTACGCCCCACCCTGAGGTTAACCATGGGTGTGCCTGGCTGCCTCCATGCTGTCTCTCATCACACACATACACACACACACAAATCTGCAGACAGAAATGAACACAAATGCGCCCGTAGAAAACATTCATGCACCCTACTCATAACATAACAGTGGAATACATGTTATGTCAGTACATCACTGAAGACAGTGGAAAGGCATGCTTTCACACACACACAGACACACACATACACACACACTCATTCACTCGCACACCCCCACAGTTAACATGTCACAGTGCACCCCCCACCCCCTGGGATCGTGTACTATCTACTCATAGCACGGCTACAAATTCAGTGAAAGAAGTCACTGAGGGCTATTTAAAGAGACTTTGGTGATGTCATACACACACATGCATCGCCACTGACCTAGATCTCATGTGAGTGCCTACAGTGTAGCTCTGGAGAGAGAGATTGAGAAGCTCAACCTCACATATAGGCTAATTGTGCTCACATGCATTACTTGCACATTAAGATGATTTATAGTTACATTTCTATGAGACATCCATGCAGCTCTCTCTTGATGTGAACCAGTTTTAGAAGCCTCGCAATGTCCCATTTATTTACTGATCATGAGCCTGTTTACAAAGGCTTTATGATACATTCACCCATTTATGCTCATTCAATGGTAGCATTCAGTTGTAGATGTTATATATTTGATTTAAACCAGATACTGAAGATCTGACTGACTCTCATAAACACAAGTGCAAAAGCAAGCGCAGAGTAGCTGTGTTGTGTCTCAAAATGGAAGAGCGGCACTTCAGAAGACTAACCATGCCTCTTTGAAGGGCTCCAATAAGTATAAGAATTGACATTTTGGGTCTCAAACAAGCCTGTCTTTATAGTATCAGCAATAATGCATGTTTTGGTTCTGCTGAGGACACAAACAGTGGTGGTCTCTCATTACTACACAGCAGTCAATTGCCTTAGCAACACTATCAATTAAACAATAGCCATGGTGCAGCAAAATGAACCATGAATGGCGTACCGTCGCATGTGGACACAGTAAACAGACAACAAGATGTGTTACCACTCTTCATGTGACTGCTCATTTTATAAGTGTCATATGCACACATATGACACTTACTGTATAGCTTATGTGGACAATGATAGGTAACTAACGGATGTAGAAGATACCTATAGAGAGTGGATCACATGCACTATAGAGTACACACAGGCACGCACAGTCATAATAATAATAATAATAATAATAGAGACATAAAATCCAATCCCATACAGACAAAAAGACCCCACACACACTCTCTTACAGACAACCAGAATGCATCCATTTATCAGATAGTAAGCTCTCTGCCAGCTTAAACAGCATTACGTCTAATAGACATTTAGTGTGTGCCTCCTCAGCAGCACAGGTAATTAACTGTGTAAGAATTACAGGGAGGTGCAAGTGCTAAAGCATACCCACAGACAAGTGACAAACACATAACAGCAGCTCACTCGGCTGGCTGGCATCAAAGTTACAAACAACCAGTCAGGAACTTGGCAGCTTCAAGGTCTGTTCAAATTTATGGGATGCAAAGTGATTTATCAGCAGTACTACTTAGTCCAAGGCTGGGCAACGAAAAGGTCTTTCAACCAAATGCCCATTTTTCTGCATTAACAATTCCATTTTAGGATGTAAACAGTGCAGTCCTTGTAAAAATCGAAACACTTTCACTTTGGAAAGTCATAAGGAGCAACTCTGTTACTGTAACTCATCCTCATCCTGCATCACTCCAGCCTTGAGGAGAGATAGTTGATGATTGACACATACTTGGACCCAGAGGCATATTTTGTGGTTAGAGTCTACCTTCACAGCCTGGGCAATGTGTGTGTGGGCCTTCTGGCAAATATTTCCTTGCTCCATAAACAAACCATGGAGGACATGCTACATATCAAAGGTAGCAGGAAGGGGATGGGGAAGAGGAAAAAGGTGAACTACACTTCTGGGATTAAACAGCTGGCCAATGTTATGTCAGTGACAGAAATGAGCCCAAATAAGCTTTGAGGGGCTGGCCTGTTGACCTTAGATGAGTATAAAAGTTTAATGTAGACCGCAACAGCTTTGCACTGACCTTGCATCTCCTGAAATTAAGACATGAAACATATGGAGCCCTGTATTAATAGTTGAAAATTAGTGACTCTGTGGACTGCTCATGAGTTATGCACATTCCTTTATGAAATAATCTTTCTCTGCACAAGTTCAAGAACTGAATCCTTCACTGGAAAACTAAAAACAACATTGTAATTCTCTATGGCCCCACTAAAGATTCTCTGGCCTACTGAACATCCGCTCAAGAGAGAGAGAAAAGAGGACAGAGCAGAAGAATGAGTATAAATGAGTGCAGTATCCTGAGTTACATGACAACTGTTTGTTAATAACATGCTCTTTTCCTGAAAGATGTAAATGCGGCTTTTGTTAACAGTGTCCATCTATGACTGTAAAGAAGAAACATTTTCACACAGAATAATCTTGATGTGCCTGCAAAAAACCTTGAAAGCAGTCATCTTGACATGTTACAATTATTGTACAAGTATTACTTTGGAGGACGAAGCCAGGTGAAGAAAAGGACAGAGTGTCAAGCAGCCTAGTGAGAAAAGGAAAAGTGTAGAGAGAAATGCGGAAGGTCCAAGAAGTAGAGAGAGAGCAAGTGGAAGAAGCGCAAAAAGCGCTGCCAGTTTAAAAGACGGGATCAGTTCTGGCAGAGTAATCAAATCAGAAAGTCAGCAGACCTATCCTCAGCTCTCCCCTCCATTTTCTCCACTTTGTATGTCATCTACCGCCTCTCCATTCCAGGACTCTCATCTCACTTTTCTTTTTGCTTCTCAACCTTCCAAGTTTCAGTGTCAATCTTTCTCTCCTGCTCGCCAGATCCTGAGGCAATTACCTTCTTTTGTCTTTGTCTGTCTCCAATAGAATCAGGTAATGGTCTGATTCAGAAGCAGCTTTGTGAGGCGAAGAAGACTAGAATGATCTTCTACGCAGCATACACACTAAAACCCAATCTAATGTGATGTGTTTTGTGATGGTCATTATATAAACTGTTATAACAACATGAAGCTAAACAGAACAGAATGAACTTAGGTGATAGCTCAGCAAAATAATGGGTTTCAATGGCAAAGAAGAGAGTGAATGGTCTGGCCTGGGTACTGCTACTGCCTTTGGTCATTACAGTAAAAAGGCGTGCTGGGAGGACAGAGGGCTGAGAGTAGGGGGAGGGGAGGAGATGGCACAGGGCATGCTGCTTTCTTTTAAGTCATTTCAAGATTAAATCCAAGCATTGACAGTTAAACAAAAGGGTGACTGACCGGTGCACGGACATATGGATAAACTGAAAGACCAATACATGATGTTATTTTGTAGCTTGATCGGCAAGGCATTCTGGGAAAGATAGGAATGAGGAATGACCAGTGAAGTATGAGTTTAGGGGAAGTAAGGCTTTCTGTTTTGGACATCATTTGTATTGAATACTGCTGTCTGAATGCCTGGCTTGTAAAGGAAGAGCAAAGTAGTGCAGAGTCTGATGCACGCTTGTGTGTTTGTGTGTGTTTTAGTGGGGTGTGGGGGGCATGAAGATCAGGTGAGCATCAAGAAAGAGCAAAGTCACCGACTCCTGACCAAATTTCCTTCTGTCAGCAGTAATTGAGTCTCTGAGGATACTAGACATCACTTCTCTCTTGCTGTAGGGAAATGAGATTCTGCCAAGAGAGTGGAAGTAAAAGGAAAGGGAGAATGGAAGAGATGACTAACCTGTACAAGGAGCTCCAGCTTCCTGTCATCCAGGAGATGAACCTGACATCGCCTCCCTTCTGTCATCTGAGAAACACAGAAAAAAACAGCACTGTTAGTATTTTGCTGGTAAATAAAAAACATCTTTAGGATCTGCTTGTACTACTCAAAAAAAAAACGTGACCACAACTATAATGCATCACTGTCTATTTATGAGAAGCATGTGCATGCAAGTTTTAAGTGTACTTCTCTGTGGCATCCTTGGTACCATTTTAACAAGGTTAGATGAGCTCATTACACACAATGGGCCAATACAAACCATGTTCTGTACTCAATGACATTTCAAGCATTCTTGCTTGAGCAGGAAATCCATTATCAAACAGTGGACTACCACAATGAGTGAAACTGCCTGCCGTTTGTCTGTGTTGCTGATATGTTTTCAGAAGACAGCACAGAGAAACGGATATTATACATTTGCCAAGATCTGGCGTCAACACTGAAGCAGGTGCAGGGATGCAACGGTCAACTGTGGGAGCTCAGCACCTTGAACGCCAAACGCACACCAACCGTTGCACATGCCTGACAAAGCAAAGTTATTTCCCCAACTCCGTCTGACAAGGTGTGTTCGGTAATGAAATGATAAATGGAGTAACAAGTATTAAACTCATTTTAAAAAGTAAATTTAAGAGTGGCGTTGGTGAATGTTAGCATCTTACGAATGTTGATGACCTCCGCATCTGGTTAGCATCATCTTCATGTGTGCGCTTGAAACAGTTTAAGGTTTTTTTGAGACGTTTCCACATCTTCACACTTTATATTTTGTTTACGAGTCCTAGGTCTGTCCAGGAAAGTTAAAGGTAACTGACGCAGTATTTTACGTCCGTGCGCGACAACCTCCACAAACTAAAGGCAAAACACGTTTGAAAAACAGACGCTGCTGGTAATGACTACAGAAATAACGCGACTTGACTTAACGGAGTTCAAACATTGTTCATTTGTTCCGGTGCATCAAACAAGTAGTTTGGAGGTGGCAATAATGAAGTAAGGAATTAAACGGGCATTTGGGATCTCGTAATTGTTTTACAACGCTGGACCAACACGTTTACGTCAATATTTACGTCCCTATTGGTGGAAAAAGGTGCATCACGTTGACCATTCGGAACCAATCAGAAATGCGTGCACCACGCCTAGTTTGGTCGCTGAGCAACCACAAAAATCGTAGAAGTAATTCGTCGAGATTTGAACATTAAAATGTTCTTACTTTATAAGTGTCAAGCGCTTTCTGTGCCATTAAAAAAGACGCACATAGGGCAACATTAGAAAATAAAAGGAATGTTGTTTTTCTCAATTCCAACTTTTCATATTCCACAACAGCTGAACAACAGGGTACACGTCATTTCCATTTTTCATATATCAATATCAAAACAGAAATCCATTTTTGATTAATTGAATTTGTGTATTCACATGTTTGTGTGTGTACAACATGTGCGTACACCGGTGTTTTCAGCACATGTGGAGTTTCTCTGCAATTCAACAGGAAGCAGGGACCCTGAGGAACACAAACACCCCCTGGCCCCTCCTACACTTCCCTCACATCTGGGATATGGGGAGAAGAGCCAGCAGAAAATGGGGATGGAGGTGGGGTGTGTGTGTGGGTGTGTAGTAGGGTTGGGTGGGGTGAGGGAGAGTAAGAAGCAGTGAAGGAGGAGAGGTGGGGAGAGACATCCTCAGTGTCAAGCATTAGGAAAGAGCTTTCTCCAAAAAACATATTCAATAAACACAAGCACATGTGTAACCGGTTTGTAACTCTTAACCATGTGGATCGTATTGGTCACCTGAGGCTCTTGCAATTTGGTAAGGGCGTGTGAACAACATGAGTGTAACATACTCCTACTTTCTCACCATTACTGCCAGCTCACATTGAAGTGTCAAGCTGGAAGTGAGAGTTTAGCAAAGAACCGAGGGTAGCAGAAAAAGATAGTGCAAAGAGTAACAGAGTTGTGTCTCACCACTCAGTACTATGTCAAGTCTTGCTTGTATTGTATGTGTATGTTATGTGTGTGTGTGTGTGTGTGTGTGTGTGTGTGTGTGGCTTTGAGACACTTTGAAAGGTACAGTTTACCCTCCCACTCACCATTGATCTCCTGTGGTTTGAGGGTTTAGATTAGGCGCACCTGTGCACACAGCTAGTGCCACACATACACACACATACACACACACTTAAATTTTCCAATGCTGCCTTTTGTTTCCATCTCCCAGCCTTAAGTCTTGGGGTTGCATTACCTTTGCAAAACGTTCTATGTTTATATTGTACACAGGGATTTTAATTGCTACCAGGAAACTAAGCAGAAGGTTAGTGGTGCTGACACTCAACAGTTCTTCCAGATATAAAGATAACAAAACTACAGTGTACAGATCAAACATTTTACAGATGTCTGTTATGTTGTGCACTTATTCAACTGCTGTGCAGACAATATACTATATATACACAGAAGCAAGCACATAGACAGGTCCACATTTACACTCACGGGCTCTCAGCTTGAAGCACCGGGAAATAGTACAAACCTTAATGTCAAGGTAACAAATCACTGCCTGGAGGCTAAATTTAGGCAGTCCAATCTGGCAGAGACAGACGTGCATTGGTTTGAGTTATAAAATTCACTTTGCGGTATTGGACACGAGCTGCAGAGTTTTTATCCAACATGAAGCCAGATGTAATAACGGTTCTATGAATAGGTTGTTGTTATTAAAGAGGTAAAAATAGAACAGGACTTAAAATATGAACAATATGATGACGCTTGAAGAGGAGCCAGAATACTATAAAGGAAAAGATGGGCTTTCTTAACATGTGACATTTTGACATTGACTTCTGATGTACGCTGTTAACATTTTACAACCGTGCTATTAAAATAGTGTGGTGTTTGCTGCATTCATGCCTCACAATCTCACTTCATGCACAAATGAGAGACCTCTACAAAGGAGAACATGGCTACAAAGCACATATGGTTCTTGCTCCATCATCATTTTGGTGTGTGATTCACAGTGTGTGTAATCCACCAACATTTCTGACCCATTACTTGTCAGGTTTGAATAGGCTAACCTACATCCTAAAGTCTGACTCACAGGCAACACAGAGATTAAAAGACAAGAGATGGAAATAAAGAATGTAACCCAATCCTACTGTACAAAGCAAAGGGGCTCACAATGTTTCATTATTCTGCTGGAGCTGGCACCAGATTTACACAGACACGCACGCACGCACGCACGCACACACACACACACACACACACAATCATACATACAGACCCAGACAGACGGGCATGCAGTTTACAATGATGCTTCTTGCAACGATGGTCACGTTATCATTGTAGTTAGTTACCTTGCAAACAAATGCTCCCTTAGGCTCCCACACAAAAACCGGCTTGAAAAGGTATTGGAAAAAAAATTATCTACAGATTAATCCCAGAAAGAGACGAGGCGTGTAACTGCCAGGAAATCGTCAAAAAACACACATTTTTCCGGCCGGCCTAAAGAAGTAGGCACATCAGCATCCATGTTAGTGACCATTAGGTAACGTTAGTAACCAGCGACGCAAACGTTCTATATTCCTGCAGCCCGTAAACACAGCACGGCCGCTGTAAATCTTATATCCCCGCCATTTAAACATAGGAATAACTCGGCGCTAATTGACGGCGATTGTTGTGTTCTCCTGCGCTGCGTCCTCCCTCATCCCTCCTCCCGAAAGCGGAGAGCTTCTCACGGGGATGGTCCTGGTCGACCAACCCCCCTTTTCGCTACCGGCACCGTACACTTGACGGCGTGAACGTGCTGATTGCAAGAGACCGTACCAACGGTCAGCAGCGGAGGGGTGGGGAGGGAAGTCGGACGGGCAGAGGAGACCGTGAACGCCTCAGTGGATTCGGGCTGCGTTCACTTTGCCAGCAATGTTTCTCGCTGTCACCGGAGTTGCTTCGAAAACACGGGAATAATGGAGGCAAGATGTGGGGGCGGGGAGAGGAGGAGATGAGGGGAAATTTTCTGCAGCGGCTCACGGCCATGACAAACTGCAGACTTCTCCTTCGCTCTCTCTCTCTCTGTCTCCCTCTCTGTCTCTCTCTCCCCCTCTCTGCGCGTGCATGCGTTTACAAATCCAAACAGACATCAATGTGAGCGCACCGATAGTCTGCCATTAACAAATGATGCACTGCTCATAGAAACGAGGAGTATCGCTCTATTATTTATCTGCCGTTTGAAATCAAGTCTCCAGAAATGCTCTCATTTGTAGAAGAAGGTTCCCCTGGAAAAAAAAACCCTATATCCTCATATGACTTGGAAATGTAGTTATGCACAACCGTCTGCCCAGGGTCGTTTTTTTAAAAGATGCACACAAATCCTAAAATAACAGAAAAGCATGAGGTACAGTTAGGTTGCTCTGTCTCCCTCTCCTCCTCCCCCCCCCTCCCTCCAGCTTGTCACTTCCTGTCTGCACTTTCAAACACAGATCTCCCTGCTCAGGTTTGCCTTAAATGATTCCTGGCCTTACAGTCCACTGCAGCCGTTGGACTGAATCTCTTTCTTTCACCTAAATTGGGCACTTGTGTTCACCTTACACAGCTGGAGCAGCAGCCGTTGAAACCGCAAGTTGTTAAACATAACAAAATCAGCCTAGGTTTTGGTACCATAAATGCTGTACTAATGGGATCCGCAAAGCAGGTTTAAGCCTATTGCTACAGTGGGTAAAGTCTCTGAATGCAAGCGAGGGCCAGTCTGTCTTCTATTATGGAATTACAACATGACTTATCCTTACTGTTATGAAAACACTGCAGAGCCACATGGAGCACATGCACATGGTCACATGTTGCATCACTGGCTACTTTTTAGACCAGTCTGTGAAGCCACTTTTACCAACGCATATAAGTACATTATGTCAGAGAAAAATTCAGTTGCATCATGACTGACATATGGCAAATGAGAAGCTCGCATTGGCAGGACATTTCAGGAACACTTAATATAGCAACACGAAGATAAAATTGAATTCGGCGTGCTTAGATCTTTTTACTATTCATTACTATCATAGATACTAACAGAGGTTATGGTGGGAGACCAACATTCAGCTCAGTTTGCTGAATGTAGAAAGTCGCATGAGAAAGCAGCAGCACCCTCTCCCCTGCTGCTGGATTTTTTTGTTTCTGGATATTTTTGGCCTGTTCCAGACACCGGAAACTGGCCTGTCCAACTTAAACATCTCCAGATGACTCTTTCTTTGGCTTTAATACATACAGTTATCCCTCCTTCTTTTTCTCCAGCTCCATATATTGCATTTTATTAGTAGCTTCCTCGGTTTACTATCAATAGGGTCTGTTCATTGACTAGTTCACAGGACAGAGAATGAGAACACCACAAGCACAGGGCAAACAAGGTAAATCTGACCAAAGAGTCAGTAGAGGAAAGCAGAAAAAATATTGCAGGAGGAAGATCCTGGACACTTAAATGACACAAGTTTATGAAATACTTTTCCTGTTTAGATTGGCTCAACGAGAGGGGAACAGACCTCTGAAATGAGACAGAGAGGAAAAGGAAGGTGTAAGGAAGCAAGGCATGAACAATGACCAACAGCTGTGATTTAGTGAGTCACTTTGAGTGCTCGTGCACCTTAAATTCCCCATACATGTTCACCTTTCAATGACCTACATGCAAAGAGTGCTGCCCAGACGCACAAGGTGAGAAACACGTGGAGGTGTGACATATCTGGGCTCTGACAGAACCTTGTTATGGAGCCAGTGGGCTCTATTCTGGGATAAGGTGTGGTTTTAATGAGGTGCTGATCTGGTGCATTTCTGTGGGTAGGGGTCCGAAGGGGGAAGATACGGATGGGTGAGGTGGGTTTAACAGGCAGCAGGTATTAAAGTCAGGTTTTAGGGTCGAGCAGGGGAACAGGGTTGATGGTCTGTGCTGGAAAAGGTAACCTATATTGGTGGAATGTGATATAAACAGCGGCGAACAGTTAATTGAAGCAAGATGGAGAATCTTTTTAACCCTGACTGTGTGATACTGCGGTAGGCAGTGAAGACTGACACACACACTCACAACTCACACTGTCTGCCCTGGTCTCTCTGTCTTTGTCTGCATATTTATGGAGGCTAAACAAACACACACTCTTAAACATGTCACTGTGAAAGCTAGCCCCATTTGACACAAGCAGTCCCATGATGATTTATGAGACTTACATCATTACAGTTGAATGGGTTTATGACTTGTCATCAGTTTTAACGTAACAGTATCCGAATGCGGCACAGATTAGATTACAGAAGATTCAGTAACACATACTGTAGCTCTCAGTGCACTTACAGTTTTACTTCAATGGCTTATTGAAAACCTGTAGGAAAAACAATAGCAGGGCCAAATCCGGTCCTCTTCTCCATCTAGTGCTCAATGGAGTGGCAGACACTGAACAGGGAGGGTCATGCAAAGGCAGCCAGGAATGTCTAGAGAAACGACTGACCGGGAGAGATCTGTTTTGTTTGTACAAGTGTGTATATGTGTGTGCATGCATGTATTTGTCTGTGTCTCTGAACTCCACCCTCCTGCCCGTGAGTGACTTTGGGACAGAAATGTGGTTCCAGTTAGGGCGTTTTAAAATCAGAAACACACTGGCACTTCAAACAAACTGAAGATATTTCTGTAGCCAACACTGCTTTGTTCTCATTTTACTACAAAACTCCTTTTCCAGACTTTCACCAAATCCTTTCTCTTTTTTTTTTGCAGTCAATGTTTTTCCTACATTTAAATCTCCAATCACAGCTTTTACTAAAACTGACAGATGGAGACACTTTAGGTTATAAAATACTACACAGGGACTTTTTAGTTGGAAAAGTACAGCAAAGCGTTTCGGCAGGCAGAAAAAAAATTCTGTGTGATTTGAACTTTTGTTGCACAGAAATCCGTTTCTTCCTTCAGATCTTGACTTCCGTAGTGTATGCACCCAAAGGAAATCCACTAGCCTTCAATCCCAAATGAATTAGAAAGATATGAGGGATGATTTTGAGCCTGTGTTGAAAAATCCTCAGAGAATAAAAGTGCCTCTAATTACATGTATAAAACACTTGGAAAGTTCGTTATCACATACAGGCAGATAACATATTAAACGAAAGAACTGTAAAAATCTATCTACTTAGTTTTGATCTTGTTGTACAACTGTAAATAGTATTTCCATTTATATATCGATTTTTGCTCACGTGTGCTGTAAATCTATTCTTGCCGCTGTATATCTGAAATTTCCCCGAGTGGGACTAATAAAGGAATATCTACAAAATCTCTGAATAAGGGTTTGCATCATGATGTGTCACCGGAACAGCTCTGATGTGCCTTGTCTGTGAAGTCTACTGTAAAGGTGGATATTCTTCTAAAAGACATGCCCGTGGTTATGATGAGAGACATCATCACAACATCTGATCCATTATGATATCACATCACTACCACACTCATCAAACCCACTGTTCTCTATAGATGAGATACAGTATACACAGCAGTTATATATTCGCTGCATTAACTAAAGCACTAAAGGCACTCTAAATAAAAATACTTGCAAAAAAACAGAGCAGACTCATACTAGACTTAGACTTCCTTTATTGTCATTACACAGACACACACAATCAATCTGGTAACGAAATGTCATAGAATTGTCAG